>JAUELE010171147.1:0-13731 GCA_031471655.1 Diodora aspera
CCTGTACATTGCAAATCAGCAAAAAAACTTCATTGTACTCGACATTTCCAGGTACTGTAAATTTCAAATGGACTAATTGATTGAACAAAGATTGAAACAAGTTCAACAATATCGTAGATTTCCTTTCTATTTTGTGACTGGTTCAAGACCGACTGGTTTCCTTGGATTTGATTTGAACCAATTTATGTTCAGATTAAATAAGAGTCCACGAGTTGCAAGCATTGCAATTCGCTAGTTGCATATGAACATTGCATTTTGTTATCAGCTGTACATGAAAAGAATTAATCTTAGGAAACCTTTGATTTGTTTATTGGATCTATGATGTGTCTGTCGTAAAATTGCAAATTCAACCACAGCCGAAATGGAATCCCCGTATGTTACAGCACGTTAAACTTGTCGCACTGAGTGCTCACAAATCGCACAATTCACATGCAATGCAGGTAAAACTTGGGAATCATATGCAGGCATGGATGGCTATGAAAGATAGATCACTGTCTTTGGATTCTTCAATTCCTTTTCGAGCTTCCGAACAGAGCAAAATACCACGACTGAGCCGCGCCAATAGAGCCGCGGTGTCGAATCTGGTTCAGCAATGAATTACGTTCACGCTACTGTCATCAAATCCTTTAGCCACACCTCCTTCTCATTTTCAACCGGCAGAGGGCGCTATTCCAGCAGGATAACGCCAGACCACATATATCACGTGTCACAATATTTATTTCTTCAAAATGAGAGCATTCAAGGTCGCCAGACGTGAACCCCATCGAACATCTATTGGATGAACTGGACAGGCGGGTACGATAGCGCGACCCTCAAACTAAGACCCTTAAGCAACTTGCACAAGCATTGCAGGCAGAGTGGGTTACGATACCGCAACCTCGAATCCAGAGATGTGTTCGATCAAGCCGAGACGGTGCTGCGTAGTTCTAGATGCGAATGGAGGACACACGAGGTACTGACATCAGCGCCACCAAACGCCAATGTGTGTTTAGCTGACTCACTTGAATCATGTTCTGTGAAAAAGAGTTATGTCTTAACAATTCATGACAAATTTCAATACATTTCGTCTATTATCAAATCCAATATGATTCTGTTGAAATAAAGAGAAAACTTGAATGATGATTCTTATATGCATTTCTTCTTTGAGAGAGTATATACTAATTATTTCAAATACGCATCTGCGGTGAAATCCCTTCCCAAAAGATCAGTAAATGGTTACCATTTCTAAACGAAAATATAAACACTAATTTCTAAAAGGAGACTGCACATATCTCTGCAACAACTTCGGGATGTTTGACACACAGCAACATTTACAAGACTTAGTATGTACATTGCGCTGACCTACTCCATCGTTTATCTCTACATTGGTTGACTTCTTTACAAGTAAAAGTCTTACATTAAGCTACAATAACGTATTTGTGAATGGGTTCCACTGAATACCTTTGGGTATAATAATCGTGTCATACTGATCAGATCAATTATACTTGATTACAACTGATTTGCGAAAGTGATATTAACCGTTACTCTTGACGATGGAAAACAATCATTACTTGAGTGCTCACTGTTTTAGGTTTTGATTGTGTGCAGGACAATGTTTTCAGTAAATTAATATGGAAACTTCGACACATTTCGTTTCTAGCGTTTCCAAACTTGTAAAAGCTCAATCTACAACTAACAATCTACTGCAAAAAACATGCTTAATAGCTGTCATCGTGACTGTGTAAAATGCACATCATTTTATCATTAGCACTAAAGACTTTGAAGCTGCAGGCGGCGTTGGCGATCAACGGCAAAAGTGGACCGATTTCCAATTGATTGCATTTTAAAATGCTGATATTTTCAATAAACATAGTGAATTTAATTTTATATATACGTGCACGTTGAAAGAAGTGTCAGTTGGCGTTGAATACAGCCACAGCTGAAGGCCTGCATTGCTAAAGCTTTCGGTTTCTTTATGGTTAAATGTGAAACGCTATACAACGACAACCCCAAAGACGGTGTTTGAGTAATGAAAACATGGCATGGAATGCTGGAGGCAGGTGCTACACAAGAACAGGTTGCAAGAGCTTTAAATCTTTCACAGAGCGTGGTTGCATGTTTAAGCATGATGTAAACGTTTGTAATACAAATAGATGGCATTTGATTCCTTTGTAACTGTCATCACAACTATATGATACAAACAATCCAATATCCCTATCAAAAGTTGAATAGCGTACTTGGACATCATGTGTTCCAATTTATATAATTCGTACATTGCACTGAAAGTATCGAATTGCGGTACTTTACTTTCATGTCAGTGAATGAAGTTCGCTTTATCCATTCATCTGAATAAGTCTTCCTTGGTACTGCATAGTATGTCAAAACGTATGTATCCTCAGTACGCGGGTAATGGTTTCTCAAAACTCTTGTTCTGCATCTTTGTTAAAGAGTGCACCCGACCAAATGTTCCATCAGCTTGCTTCTTATGTAGACCTCTGCGAAATAAAATACAACACGGTCGCATGGGAGAGACGCTTTGTCTAAGGCGTAAAAAAAAGAGAGAGAGAAATGTTTCTGGTCATTGCCCCTAGTAAAATGATGCGATGATTCGATCTTCCTTTTTTTAGTTTTGCGTTTTTTGACTGACTATTCTATAATCAGCTGTATGAACAGATCAGCAAATAATAAAAATGAAAAACTTTTAATAACTTAAAGCAAAAACAAATGGTTTCCTGGGGCATTTTTCGCCGAGCCCAGACACAAAATACTTTTTCTTTTAGGCCTAACGTGTACCCACAGTTCTACATGACAAGTGCAACATTTATCTATTACGTGTCAAATGTTGTGGTCTTCGCGTGAGTAACCTCTAGTCAAGAGTAATTTAAGAGAATTCGTTAGTGAACATCAACGGTGGTTAATTATTAAACATATGTTATCGTGCAGGGGAGTCGGTGGACCGGTGGACAGAGACCACCATCAGTCGTCTGATACAGAAATACCGAGTAGTTGATGTGCAGTGTAGGGCAGGCATGGACTACTAATGCCCGCGACAAGCAATCCCTGACACATACCATTCCCTTCGAGACCGTCTATATAAGCCCTTGCACCCTCAAAAGACGACTAAAACCATGTTGCCTGAACTGCAGGACATCCTTCATTTTGATAATCAACCAGCAGCAGCGCCTCCAATATTCATGGACGACAATGCCTGTTTCACGTCCTGACTTGATTTTGTGAGGGGTGACAACCTTTCATAACAACCTTTATTATAGTCTGTTTCAGAGACATTCTGGTACGTAAAGTATGAATTGTGAGCCCTCTTGTTCAAACCCTTGCAGCATGTGTACAGACACTTCATAGAAGTGGTTCAATATTCCACTTTTGCAGGAGAGGCATTTCATTTGCATTAAAGGGAGCGCGAGGAGGATTTAAACGATACGGACATATGTTGGTGTATGGCAAGTCGCACTCTTTCTTGGATACAAGGGGGCACATGGTCGATCAGATATTTTGCATGAATTTACAATTGTCATCAAACATTATCTATTTCCTAACAGTGGTATAATAGAACCGAAAACCATTTGCGTTTCTTCTTGGTACATTTTCTCTCCAGCTAAATCAATTCAGTTTTCAACACGAACTTAGAAATGTACGGGCCTAACGTTTTAGTCGTTTTAAATTAGGGGGAAAACGAAAGCATGCATCCATTTTGGTGATCAATAAAATGAAAACTAACAAGGACATGATAATCAATGATGATGCATTCGGCAATGGTGTCAAATGAAGAATTCCATTCACAATTTTCGCATAAAACAAAAATCAGGTGACGTTTACAAGAACGGGGGTAGGTATATCAGAGTCAACATTGAACTATCGTGACAAGTCCGACGCCTCCTACTGATTACGTGGCACACTCGGTCACGAATGTGAGCACTAATGCACGCATAAACTCGCCGCCTTATTGATGTCGGCAGCCACCGGATGACGTAATCAAGAATCCGATTCCATTCGTCTGTCAAAGCGTCGACAAGCTGTTGTTGGTTTTCTGGTGAATGTGAACGTCTTGGGATGCGACGATTAAGGTGGTCCCATGTGTGTTCGATTGAATCCACCGACGTCCCGCCCATTGCAGTCTTCGATGTCGGCGTTCCAAGGTCAGGACCATTTCGGCGAGCTTTAATACCTGCAGCACGTGCACGTGGTAGCACTGTGCGCCGACTGATATAGCGTCCTAACGTAGCTTCAGGCCTGCCGCTTGTTTGAATACGTGTGAACTTATTTCTCCTGGAATGCTTTTTTCCTACTATTACGTGTGTCAAGTCTGTCGTGAACAAGGCGAGACGACGATGAAATGTTGGACCGCGCTACTAATATACTCTTCAAACAAAGTAGGGGATATTGAAATTGCAAGGCCAATAACAAACTAATGATAATAATAATTGGTCCCAAACTAATTATATCTTTACAAAGAAGGAATTGAGTAAACAACTCACCCAGTATTTCATTACCTTAACACGTTCTCTTGCTGTCATGGTGCGTGAAAGAAGGAATGGGTAAGAAACGGAAATGAAAAGTTTACATGTTTGCGTCAACAGTGCGTAATGCCCCCGTTATTTGCCAAACACTCATTGACGTGTTGAGGCATTGTGTGTATGAGTCTACCTATGGTAATTTGATGCAGTCTGTCTCATTCTTCCAACAACACCTGGCCAAGTTCACCTAGCGTGGCTGGTGGCATTTCACGGAGACGCACACGTCGGCCCAAGATGTCCCAGACATTTTCCATGGGAGAAAGGTCAGGGCTCATTTGCTGACCAGTGTATCCTATGGATATTGTGCCGTGACTGTGGTCAATGACTATAATTCTTGCACGGTGAGCAGGTCGTTGTCGCCCTGAAAGACAAAACGGCGCCTCCCACGTCGTACAAACGGGACAACATGGGGTGTCAGTATAGTACTGGCCAGTGACTCTTCCTTGCACGATATGTAGTGGGGTTCGGTTAGTCACAGTGACAGTCTAGCACACCCACCACCAAATCTGTCATGATGTCTCCGGTGAACATTGGCATGGCGTTCGTTACGACGTAACCAGATGCAACAACGTCAACGAAGTCTAAAGTTTACCGGGACTCATCTGAGAACACTACACGTGGCCATCGACGATTTAACCAGTTCCTGGGTTGTGTACATCATTCGCGTCTATTGGCAACGTGGTCGTTGGTCAATGGCGGTGCTATAAGAGGCAGTCTAGAATGAAGATGCGCATCGTGAAGACGATTTCTAATCTGACCTGCCTGGTGTAGGTGTGCAGCAATCTGATTTGTTGTTTGAGTGTGATTTCGTATAGCCCGGGTACCAGTCAACCTATCCTGGGCTCTTAATGTTGACCGTGGACGCCCTGAACTGAACACACTGGCCATATGGGAAACATTGAAGAAATTGGCAACCTCAGATTGACGGCTGTCAGTTTCAAGCATACCAATTGCTCGTAGACGTTAAGCACGTTGGAGACATCGCATTGCGACATAAACAATAAAAGGATGTCTCAGGTAAACAAAATCAACAAAGGAGTACAGTCAGAAGCTATCAGAATGAAAGAAATCTCGATCACGAGGGAGTGTATGACCTTTCTCTAAAGTGTCAAATTCATATATGCACCCCGGCCACGAATTTCCAGGTGATACATGTGCGCACAATTGGCTCCGTTTTGGTGCTCTGTTGTAAAGCAATTCCCGTTATCTTCATTGCATTCGCTGACTGTATCCACAACAAAATAAATATTTTGTTATTTACCTTGAAATGCCAATATCCCTTAATTTTTGTGAAGAGTATATATATGTATATGTCTCTCTTCTCAGGAGTAACACAAGTACCAAACGAGAGAAAACTGTTATAAACCAACACTATTTCATCATTTTACTCAGGGGCCTGACCAAAGTCTGGGACGCGTTTTGCTCGATGAAAAAAAATGCAAAATATGCGGGAAGGCGAATAAGCAACGTTGTGCAAGACATGTCTTGGAATTAAACGGCTCGGGGGAAGGCACGTCTTGCGTTCTTTTGACATGTAATGGAATTATTAGTTTCTCTTGACATGTATGCCAGGATTCTATATCATATAACTGACAAGTTGCGTTTCTGTGTTGTCATGTGTACGTTCACGACGTTATTGCATGTCCCAGTTCATATTTATCGTTTACGTGCCACATTATCTCAACGCTTCATTGTATGAATGCATATTAACAGCATGGCTATCATGTTTTCATTCCCGTGTTGTACATGTACACTTTATGAATAAATCGGTGGATTTGTGTGAGATCAGGAGGCAGCAAACGGAATGTCTGTGTACCACGCACAGCGACAGAAGACGATAGAGATCACAGGCATTACCTTCAAACCCTCATTGTGTTCAGACAATGTCAACTGTCTCACTTCTCCAACAAATATCTCTCCAGTCGGCACGGTCATAACAAAAAAGCTGCATTCCAGAACACAACAGTTACTTTGGGGATGTTAATATTTAACAACATAACGTCTGGCCAACCGGCTTAGTGTCTGCATTTCAGATATCACAATTTGCAGAGGTCTGGCACTATTCGCAAAACTTTCATTTGTTATTCTAAGTATAGTTAGTATGATTAATTAAAGAAGATGTTAATGGGTCGCAAGGGTTACTTTGGAGTGCATGATTTTGAGGGTCTAAGCTCCTTTTAGCCATAGTTAAGGGTGAATTGAGGTTGAATCTCGCACACATACGTATATACTGAGCAGGCTGAATTGTGCTCGTCAGCGACTGGATTCATTGGAACTGGCAAACCAAGGCGAAAAGCTACGAATTATGTGTGTGTGCTCAGAGACAAATGAACAGGAGCACTGAAACTGAAACGAGAAAAGGGATCGCTCTGCACCTTTCTCCATTATTCGATCCAAACTCCTATTCCAGGTATAGAAACACGACAACACATAACTCGAAGGTCATATGCTTATCAAAATGTCAAATCAGAGTCCTTACAAAGCTAGAAATACTGTTTCGTCCCTGTTTATGGTGTTATCTCTTCTTTAACACAACCGATTATTCTATGGGCAACAACATAATATTGTGTTTGTTTGTTGTTAACATTGTAGCTTTTGTCAAAGTTTCAATAACAATCAATCAAGTTACAACCAACTTGGTGTCCATGTACTTTAAACCTTTCGCAGATTGAAATCGTGAATTGAAGTTAAACTATCGGACATATGCATATGCTGAATCTCTTGATTACACCAAAAAACATAGTTGAGTTGGGTTGTTTTCAGATGTTTACTGTGCAACATTCAAAAGAATTCTAATTCCGTCTGATACAGCACCTGCTCTTGTGATTTCCCTTGTTATAAATAGACCCGACTACTGCAACAGTCTATCGTTCGGACTAAACAACAAACTTATTTCAAGACTGCAAAAGCTGCAAAACACTGCTGCTCGAATAATCAGCAAGTCTCCACGACATTGCCACATTACTCCGATTCTAAAGACCTCCACTGGCTACCATTTAAGTCCAGAATTGATGTCAAGATCATTTGTATGACTTATAAATGCCTTCATGACTCTGCCCCGACGTACCCTTCTGAACTTCTCTGCCCATACACTCCCACTCGATTTCTACGATCTCAGCTACATCATCTTCTGACAGTCCCAACTTACAGACTCAAGTCTTACGACAGTCGCGTGTTTTCGTACAGTGCTGCGACCTTGTGGAATGTTCTACCTCTCAGCATCACGACATCAGCAAACATTAAGTATGCCTTTCGAAATGGACTAAAACCACATTTGTTCTCTCTTTACTTTTCTCAGTAGCTGCATATATATCGCCCAGCCCTTATGTTCTTATTCATAGCGCTTCGAGCATGGACTCGTGCATGGAATAAGCGCAATATAAATATTCATTCATATCATATCATATCATATCATATCATATAGATGTTCAGAGTGTCGAGTTTTTAAAATAACTTAACCAGCAGCATGTTTTTCTAAAGTGCTGTTTGAACGTTTTCTTCAACGTGGCCCGGACATCTGCGTAACTTACTGGACAAGTGACACTGATTAGGGAAGCAGGAATCGAGAGTCAATGATGGCATAAGAACTGACACAATGTTCATTTAAATACAATCATGTGGCAACATAAAAATGCCAAAGAAGTGACAGGGGCATGAAAGTGACAGTGCACTACGAAACCTTTGATAGATAATCAATTGTACGTTTGGTATCCAGTGTGACGGCAGTGAGAAGTTGCGCCGAAACGCACGTTTGTGGTAAATGAGCGTGTCGCTCGAGTACAGCTGTTCTAGAAGGTTTTGATACGTGGATTAGAATTATGATTCTTGTAATTCTCGTGATTTTCATGGATACCACGTGACCATTATTTTAGTATAAATATGATCACGTTTAGTTTAGACGTCACTTGGCCGTGGGATCCAGAGGTGAGTAATTAGGTCTTTTTCTTAGGCGCCGGCCTTGGTCACTGGAGGGACGGTACCGCCGCGATCGTTTGCGTGACATTTGTCTTATCGAGTTCGAGTCCCTCCATGGCCCTCTCCTGGATCCCGCAGTCAAGTCCTGACCCCAGGTAAATATGTTTTACTTTACATTATTTTTGCATTAGGTTACCGGTTCCTTACTACGTCACAGTGACGTCATCGGCAAAGCTGTTTATGCCGGTTTGAGAGTTGCGCACTTGGGCTGATGTATATGGCCATGCTCGAAATGCATTTAAGTCTACTTAATAAGCTTGTTTGTTAAATTTGAAAACCCCTAGTTGTTTCATATTTTGATTGCCGGTCGTCACATAGAGCCGTTTGACGTCACATACCAGAGACATCTACCAACAATTTTTTTTAACAATTTGACCAAAAAAGTCATTTAGTAAAATGACCGTGAAGCGAGAATCAGGAGTCTTCCGCCTAAATCAGGTGGTACGCCATGTATGCCTTTCCTCACAACAATTATCGAACAAAACTGAACTAATTTCTAACAAAATAGGTCTTTAAGATATTATGTTAACTCAGCACTTTTCCAATTAGAGTATCACTCTTTTATCAGTCTGGGTACGACAGGACAGGAGACATGACGCATATCTGGCATTCTCACGTTAGCCTCTCTATCAGTATTAAATTCCATGCAACACATTTGCCACAGACATTTCAATTACTGCACACAAAGACACAAACATCAAGCCAATTAAATATGATAATTGCCATCTTTTGTTTAATAATTAATAACAATTTCCATCTTGTCAAAGATAAGCACACTAATTGATCTAAATGGGAAACAGAGCGTCACTGTTGTCACATTCAATTACAGAACAAGGGCAGATAACTCTAGATGACCTTGATGTCCTCAAGGTCAAGGTCATGATCTTGCACTCCTATATTGATAATTTATGAAAACAAATTGATATGAAGTTTTTGGTTTTGAATCTTCAGTTATTATTCATAAATTCATATTCAAAGTTTCATTTCAAATATTGTGGCAGTAATATAAAACTGTTGAGTGAGAGTACAATTTGAGACTTGTATACTTGTGGAAGACAAGGGTGTATTTAGGGTTGTGTTGGCACTTGTGGATGTCACATTCAAACATAAGGTTAATAACACAGTTTCCTTTTTCCTTGGCCGCCGTAAATGTGTAAAATATGGTCTTAGGATGGATGCAAAGTGATCACAAGATCAAAAGGTCTTAGGATGACTGTAAAGTGACCACAAGATCAAAAGGTCTTAGGATGGCTGTAAAGTTATCACAAGATCAAAAGGTCTTAACATGGATGTAAAGTGATCACAAGATCAAAAGGTCTTAGGATAGCTGTAAAGTGATCACAAGATCAAAAGGTCTTAGGATGGCTGTAAAGTGATCACAAGATCAAAAGATGTAACCACAAAATACAGCTTTTTAACTTTGTCGAAATTGTTCAACAAGCTCATAACAATATCATAAATTTTATACACTTTTCCAAACTTTTAAAACAAATTTATAACTAAAAGATAAAATGCATCAAAACATGCATAAATTTGAAAAAATAGTTGATTTATTTACTGTATTAATTAATAATTCATAATTTGAAATAAATTTAAACAGACATTCAAAATCAATTTTAATAATTACAGGGTTAAAAAACATGAAACATAATTTCCATTTTAAAAAATATTGTCATTTATATTCAAAAGAAATAATTACTAAAAATCAAATACGTTAAAAAATTCATAACATTTTTTATTATTAATAACTCTGAGCTAATTTTCACGTTCTGGTTATGTTCGTTCATAAACCGTCGTACACCAGGAAAATTACCAAAGAAACTCATCCATGCTCTAATTCTAATGAAATTTTAAAAATGCATGAGCTTTTTTCTAGTGCCCGCCAAACGTCTGCTCATAATATAATTTTAGCGTTATTTTTCTCAACTTCGTGTAACATTCATTTCAGTTAGCTGTCTTTCAAAGATTTAAAACCAGGCCCGTAAAATGTTCATTTACGCCTAAAATGTAAAAATATGGGACTGCAGCTGTTTCATCCCATTGGGAAAAAAGACGTTTTTTGGCTTTTAAGCAAAGATCGTTTATTTAGTCTATGAAATGTGTCCAAATTCTTCAGCTTGCTGATTGCAATTTGAAACATTTTGTGATGAATTTCCATCTCTGAGACTGGTGGAACCGTACAAGGAGAAAATCTAACTTGCCAAAACATGTCCGTGTATAGAAAATAGTAACATCAGGGAAGCATCAAAAACAACTGGACAAGATTATCCCGAACCAAAAACGGATTTAGGCATGGGCTGAGGCGACATGCTAAAATCTTACAGGCACAAGCAAATGTTATAAGGCATACCAAACTCATGAGTTGGTAGCCAAGCATGCCTTTACCAACTGGGGGCTACTTTGATAGGATCCAATTGGAGACTACTTTGGTGGCACCTAATTGGAGACTTCTATGGTGGGGCCCATTTTGGTAGGGTTCAATTGGGGGCTATACTTTGGTGGCACTCAATTGGGGACTACTGTAATGGATCCCAATAGGGGGCTACTTTGGCTTGGTACAATTGGAGGCTTGTTTGATGGGCCTAAATGAAGGCTTCTTTGGTTGGGCCAAATTGCAGACTACTTTAATAGGGCCCAATTGGAGACATTGGTGGGCCTGTTTGGAGGCCACCTTGGTGGGATCCTATTGGAGGTTACTTTGATGGGGCCCAATTGGAGGTTACTTTGATAGGGTTCAACTGGAGGTTACTTTGATGGGGCCCAATTGGAGGCTACTTTGATGTGCTCAATTGGAGGCTACTTTGATAGGATCCAATTGGAGGTTACTTTGATAAACTTCAATTAGAGACTACTTTGATGGTGCCCAATTGGAGGCTACTCAATTGGTGGCTACTTTGGTGTGGTCCAATTTGAAGATACTTTGATGAGACTCAATTGGGGGCTACTTTGGTGGGATCCAATTGGAGGCTACTTTGGTGGGATCCAATTGAAGGCTACTTTGGTGGGGTCTAATTTGAAGATACTTTGATGAGACTTAATTGGAGGCTACTTTGGTGGGGTCCAATTGGAGGCTACTTTGATAGGGTCCAATTGGAGGCCACTTTGATGGTGCCCAATTGGAGGCTACTTTGATGAGACTCAATTGGTGGCTACTTTGGTGGGGTCCAATTTCGGGCTACTTTGATGGGATCCAATTGGAGGCTACATTGGCTTGACCCAATTGGAGGCTACTTTGGTGGGAGTCAATTGGATGTTACTTTGGTGGGTCTAATTTGAGGCTTCTTTAAAGGGACTCAATTGGAGGCTACTTTGGCACCGTTCAATTGGAAGCTACTTTGGTGGGGACCAATTGGAGGCTACTTTGGCACCATCCAATTGGAGGCTTCTTTGGTGGGGCCCAATTGGAGGCTACTTTGATAGGGTCCAATTGGAGGCCACTTTGATGGTGCCTAATTGGAGGCTACTTTGATGAGACTCAATTGGTGGCTACTTTGATGGGATCCAATTGGAGGCTACATTGGTTGGGTCCAATTTGAGGCTTCTTTGATAGTACTCAATTGAGGCTTCTTTGGTAGGACTCGATCGGAGGCTACTTTGGCACCGTCCAATTTGAGGCTACTTTGGTGGGGTTTAATTGGAGGCAACTTTGGTGGGATCCAATTGGAGGCTACTTTGATAGGACTCAATTGGGGGCTACTTTGGTTGGGTCCAATTTGAGGCTACTTTGAATGGGCCCAATTGGAGGCTACATTGATTGGGCCCAATTGGAGGTTACTTTGGTGGGACTCAATTGGAGGCTTCTTTGGTGGGACACACTTGAGGATACTTGGCGAGGTCCTATCGGCGGTTTTAAGATAGAGAAGGCTATAGATCCCAAGTAATATCAAAGAAAAAAGAGGGAAATTACCCCCGAGTGGGACCCCTTTGGTGCAAGCCTCAACCGGGAGTAATCTGGCTTAAAAATGTACCTGAGCTAGAGGCAGGCCCAAGCAGAGAGGAGTATCACAGAGTAAGATGAGGTTCAGTTTTCTATGTCTTGACTCAGGGTCTTGAAAAAAGTCTAAGCAGAGAGGAGTATCATAGAGTAAGATGAGGTTCAGTTTTCTATACCTTGACTCAGGATCTTGACAGAAGTCCAAACAGTGAGGAGTATCATAGAGTTAGATGAGGTTCAGTTTTCTATGCCTTGACTCAGTCTTGACAAAAGTCTAAGCACAGAGGAGTATCATAGAGTAAGATGAGGTTTGTTTCATATGCCTTGACTCAGGGTCGTGACAAAGGTCTAAGCAGAGAGGAGTATCATGGAGTGAGATGAGGTTCAGTTTTCTATGCCTTGACTCAGGGTCGTGACAAAGCCGAGAAGAGTGTCATTTGTCAATTTGGTCAGACTAACAGATAAATCACAACAGAACCGAAAGATTTTTCGACATTCTTGAAAAACGAACATACATCTTTTAGATTTCCATTAGTATAAGAAAGGAAACAGATCACGTGTCAACCACAATAGATTTCATTTTTGCCCTCATCTGTTTCATGTACGACATGTTTACTAAGCGTCAGTTTCATATGGCATTTATTTAAAATGTAATCAATTTGCACGCACACACAAGTCAAATTGGCTCCCAGTGTCGAGTTACTAATGGTTTTATTGAAAAAGCTTCTGGCAAATACCAGGTAAATCGGAACTATTCTTTCCGGTAATTCCGGTATTGGTTTAAGAATTCATTTCAGTCCCTCGACGATAATTGTTTTGTCTGCTCGTCATCACTTATTCATTCGTATCTCATGCTTATTTCAAAGCTGAATACAAAAATGTCAGTTTGAATATTTTGTGAAATTTAAGACCTGCTTAAAAAGTAGATTTATTTGGCTTTAACGTTTTAGAGTGGAGTGGTTGATTACATGTCAATTTTCTTCTATTACGTCTGATGAAAAATTAAGATTGACTAATTATTGACTGTAAACAAATAGCAATTGAAGTGAGTGAGTGTAAGAGTGAGAATGTAAATAAAAAATTGAGAAATGAGTGACTGAATGAGGGAATATATGAGTAAGATAGCGAGTGAAAGACTGAGGAAATGAGTGAGTGATCACAGAAATAAATGAGTGAACGAGTGAATATGAATAAGAAAGTGAGTGAAAAACTGAGAAATTGAGTGAGTGAATATGTGAGTGAGTGAGTGAAATGGATTTTTACATTGCAGGGGGCAATATTTCAGCCATAGCGCAATGCGATGTGCAAGAG
>JAUELE010171257.1:0-13729 GCA_031471655.1 Diodora aspera
CTTCTTCTTCTCCTTCTTCTTCTTTATCTTGTTCTCCTTCTCCTTCTTCTTCTTTAGCTTCTTCTTCTCCTTCTTCTCCTTCTTCTTCTCCTTCTTCTTCTTCTTTTTCTTCTTCTTTTGCTTCTTCTTCTTCTCCTTCTTTAGCTTCTTCTCCTTCTTCTTCATCTTCTTTATCTTCTTCTTCTCCTTCTTCTTCTTTATCTTGTTCTCCTTCTCCTTCTTCTTCTTTAGCTTCTTCTTCTCCTTCTTCTTCTTTATCTTCTCCTTCTTCTTCATCTTCTTTTTCTTCTTCTTCTTTATCTTCTCCTACTCCTTCTTCTTCTTTAGTTTCTTCTCCTTCTTCTTCTTCTCCTTCTCCTTCTACTTTTTCTTCTTCTTCTTCCGTAATCATTGCTGATTTTTGACAAATTGAGTTGATGCAAAATAAAAACCGCATCAGCAGCAAACCTTCTGATTCGTAGACAGTGGATTCGTAGAGCAATTTCAATTCAAATGAGCCAACATTAAGGTCTTCGGTTGGTCATTGTCATTCGTCTCCATAATGTCTCCATAACCATGCACGTGCACATCGCTACAGGATACTAGTAGTTCATTTAGTGGAGCCTCATCCCGAGGTCCTGTTTTCGGCATCTTCAAGTAGTGATGCAACTTCTTGTCCAGTCTCTACCTCGCAGGTCTCACCACATCAAATCATCTAACTTGCATCTGGTTGTTCAAGCTCCCCCCCCCCCTGACCGGGTTCGAGATCGTTTACATCATTTAAGATGAACAAGATCTAAAGATTTAAATAATAATTAAATTTCGTTCATAAAACTATTGCATGATGCCCTGCTACGTGTGTGCACTCCGCAAAATAAGTCAGGGATCACTCACATGTTTCCTGCCAACATAAGCTAATCGATAGAAATGAGCTGGATATAATATAATGTCAACTATTCACATATGCGCAGTCACGCCTGTCTGTGGATTATATATACGGAACCATTCAGGTTTACCACAGGTTCGACAGATGTCGACGCCTGGGTCATTTTCAAAAACAAGCTTCTTATTTCTTAGCTGTATAGATAAACATTATTGTGGGGTTATTATGCTTGCCAGGTTTTGCTAGCTTCCAGTGCCACACAAATACATTCAGTTGTATGTTACCTGGTAAAATGAACAAATTTGGGATTGTTGGTTGTAATTGGCTCTGTGAGTACATTGAGTGTGACATTGGTGCTACTACCACCACTACTACTACTATTACTACTAATAATAATAATAAGCAATTACATACATAAATAAACTACGTTCTTATAAATCCGACAAGAGAACATAAATTCACACGCACAAACACACACACAGGCATACATTTTAGCACGAGCACATACACACGCACACCCCCCCCCTAACACACACACACACACACGCACAAACAATCATGCGCCAAGAAACAAAAATATTAACGAGTGCCCATTCGTGGTACGGTATTGTTGTCAATGAGAGGATCATAATCAACATCATTTGTTCCATTGTTTCACTTTGTGAACATCATAATTGAACTTTCGACACTCTCAATGTCTCGTAGATTACGGAGTCACACGAACAGGTACACATATTGGTGGGTGTTCTTTATTCTATATTGTTCACTTTATGGGGTGCTGCACAACGCAATAACAATAGAAGCTATACTAGGCAGAACGTGGTCTGATAGAATAAAGAATAAGTGCGAGAACATGATATACACATAACGATATACAAAGGTCAACAAGGCTTTGTGCGTAGTTGGTTATTTGGTGGCGGAAGTGGGATATTGTATTTTATTCTGTTTTAACGGCCATAACTTATGTCGTTAGAAATGTAAAAACTTTCGAAGTAGAGACTGTTGAGCTCTTATAGTTCCAATATAATATTTCATTCGTATTTTCCTTCTCTTACTCTCGCTCATATAGTTTGTATATTTGTTTCTCTAGTGTTATATCTTTTCTCTCCAGTTCTTTCTCGTTCTCTCATTCTCTTTTTTTTCAAGAAAATAATGGGAATATCTACTACTACTACTACTACTACTACACTACTAATACCACTACTACTACTACTATAAACTTCTGTCAAGTCCCTAAGTCACTTTTAATCGCTCTCTTGTTATTAATTGTAAATTGCTACGTGTATCGGTAATGCATATCACCCTATCCATGCTGTGCAGGCTTATTAAAGGGATATAAATTTAAACAGTATAATCACAGTCACAGGGACTTGATGAAAGTCTATTGCTTGCCTTGTTCTGCACAAAGAGGATTTTATGTCACTAAATAATTCCCAGAAATGTCCTCAATACTTCTTGACACCATCAAACACTTATCACTAAGCACTGATAAGAATTGCATTGTGGCGTCCTGAGAATTATGAGCATAGAAATGCCTTAAATAGATGATAAATTGCTAAACTATATTCTTCTTATAAGCCCTTTGGGCAATGCCACATCAGATTGTCTAGCCGTGCTCTAAGGCTGTACTACAGTATATGATACGTTCAGCTCCCGTGTAGTGACAAGTCTAGATAACACAACAGTGGTTGACGATCTCTGAAGAGATATCTTGTTTATATGTGTTGTTATATTTGAAGAAAAATGGTAATAAGTTAGAATTTCCTCAACGATTTGTGCAAGTCTGTATTTGACAATAGGCTATCTGTACTTGGACAGGGACATTTTCTGACCAGAATTTCAACATGCAACAACGTTGCATTTATCGCAACCGATACCTTCACAAGCATAAGATATTACATATTTTTTTCTTTTATGTTATTGGTAAAGACTGGCACAGTAACTGTTGTGTATTCCTCTGTAACATTGTTTTGTCGAAACTTTTCCACATACCTCGATAGACGTCTGATAGACTGAATTAATTCAGCTGACGGCAGATGATTGCATCTCAGCCAACACAGGAGAACTTGTGTAGAGTTTATAACAGATGAACAAAGTCTGTATCCACTCCATTCATGTACACACGTACACCGTCTTGCTCTGGTTCTAAACGAGCTGTTAAAAGAGTTTCAATTTCCACAGAGACTTTTGATAGCCAAAGAAACTTCCTCAAGTACATGTATTCACTGAGAAATATTGGATGAACGTGGCGATTAAGGAACCGTATTGAAATGTGGTTAATATATAAAAATATATTCAGACGTTGAAAGTTAAGAGTTAATTGAATTCTGAACTAAACATTAAAACCAGAAAAGAAAGAGCTTTGGATGTTAATATGTTATGTCCACAAACACTACAACATACAAATAAAGACAACAGACAACAGCAAGTGTAATTGGTCACCTAACCGCGCGATGACAAAGCAGCAACTGCCGCATTCAAATGAACAATACGCCAGGCAAACTGGGAATATTTCCCCGTAAACAATTCTCAGCTTATCCTATTAAATTCCATTACCAGGCATGCTAACAAACGCTGATCTTGCTCTTTGTTCTCCTGCACAGACGCATGTTCCAGTATTGGAACATGTGACTTCCTGTCACGTTTAAACACGCCGTTGTCATGGTAACGACGTAGGGCGAGGTTTCCTTAACCCGACATTTGCGGTTGAGAAAGTCTCTGATAGTTAAAAAAAGTTGATGTTATCATTGTCGCAAATCTGTGTGCAAACGATGAAAGAAGCAGCAGGTCGACATTGTCGGAATCGTATCAATAGAATCTCGTCGTCTGAGCCAACTGCTAGCCATGTCTTGACGACGTTCGTTTGTGAGAGCATGTTTCGCTGTAAATCGTTACCCTGCAGCAGTCAAAGGAGAGCTAGTCTGCTTCATAATGACTGATTAAAGATAAAGAATGCATCTTATATTATTTAGGGTATATTCTTCTTCTGTAATGTATTTGGGAAAACAGCCCAATGGTAGCTGAAGGAAGTGATATTTCGATTTTGAGGGGTTTTTTTTGCCATCTTGTGCGAGCTTTCCTAAAGCTTTTTCCCATTCCGCGAAATACGCATCAACACCCATACGCACTCGCACACATATACTGTTTATGGACGTGACAGGTCATGGTACAACCAGTTGAGACCAAACTACGAAGAAACATTCGGTTCGATAACAGACATGTGTTGTAAAAATAATCACATTGAAATGTCGCACACCAATAGGTTAAAGGTTATGCTAAGTTTCAATTATAAATATTCTTTCTTTTCACCTTTAATTAACGATAACCTTTTGGGAGTCATGTATAACAGGATGCTGGGTTTTTCATGTATAAAACCGAACAAAGCTAGATGTTTCAATCATTGCATTCCCTGCAAATCTTCATTGTGGCTCTTAACTGCAGGCCCGGATCCAAGATTTGTGTGAATTGAGGGGGTGGGGTGGCGAGCACCACATATTTCATGCATGATATGTTTAGCCTATTTCGCAAGTTGGGAGTCGATTTGATGCTAACATAGCACAAAGAACCCAAAACAAGCGCACTGATTGCGCGGGAGGTGGTTGCTGCTTTCAGTGCCCCTGGGATCTGGGCCTGGTCTTGGAACCTCGGTAGTTGAATTACGCAAAATCTCCCTTTGCAAATCTATAAATATTACAAGTCTGGGAATAGCTGTTTATTTATTTATGAGTAATAAATTCAGCACATCACATAAAACAGTTCGCTTCAATAAACTTATACATGTACATGTACATCCGGAGAAAGTATCTATACAATAGCTACATAAGTGAATTTAACCATCTCAATATCTACTATAAACCTTTGTAAGGATCCTGAAGCCTGGCTTACACCTCATCTTAATCTGCTATATACCCCCCTCTCTCTCTCTGTCTATCTGTCTGTCTGTCTTCCATTCTCTCCCTCTTGCGTGCAATCTAATGAAATAATTATTTGCACAGTATAATAGTCTGTTCCTGTGTTAGTTTTACTTAAAAAACTATGAACAATTCTGGCCTAGCTGATTCAGTTAAATATTGTCATGACACATATCAGTGAATGCATGCCTCCTATAAGTGTTAATTCAAAGAGAAAATACATTTCCTTGACTGCATCAGTTTACAATCAGGCCCAGTGCTATGCCATGCCAGGTCTTGACCCAGCACTGAAAGCTTTAATCCACGGTCTGTTGTAGGACGAGATCTCTCCTCCTGCTTATCAGTGTATATTGTGGCAGAGCTTAGCGTAATCAGCCAGAATGATAGTCCTGTAATGGCTCTGTGGGCATTCCCTGGAAGAAGTTAAGCTGCTCATTCTTGTCATTAAGCCTGATAAAGGAGATGGTCAATGAAAGCTTAGCAAACGTGGGGTCTGTTGTAGGGCAGCGTTAACCAAGTTATGTTGGCGTGTCTGAGGTTTGAGAATGACGAGTGTTTGGGGATGAGGAGGGGGACTTTTATTGATTCCATCAGATATGATCTTCAACCGCCAGAAATTGATAACTGTTCTACAGAGTAACACTGACAGATGCATAAAATTTACTTCCAGGCAAATGAAAACAGAAGCAGATCGGAAATTAGCCCACTATGGTCGATTATAAAACAGAATTAAGTTGACAGGTTTTGCATTCATGCACATTTAAACACCATATGTTCTGACACAGTAAAACGCACTTTTAAGTAACTGCCGATTAAACGTTTTCGATAGTCGACTGTGGAAGTTATAGAGACCTAAGTCAGTCTAGGTCAAGATAAGCAAGTTTAAACAAGCCGATTGTGGATTATAGAAATACGATGCACAATAAATATAAAATGAACTATTTCGAAGACTATTTTATTCAGTAACCTTATGTTCTAATGTCCCAAGAGAACAATAAAGCAAGACTTTGAGAGACGGTGGAGTAAGAACTTAAGTTGGAAGCAAGATATGTTTATTGACGATTAGATTGTTTTATCTTGATGCGAATTAAAAACCACTAAATAACATCCGAAACCTTTTTGATGAACAGTGATGTAAAGACATACTATTAGGTTGGAAAGAGTTGAGATCAGTTTTTATCATTTCTTTTGGACGCCAGCTACTGTATGCATTAAACCCAATTATGCTCACCATTGTCTAACGTAAAGTTCTGAATTGCTAGTAACAAACTATACTGGTCATATTTAACAAATATTGAAAAACATTTAATACTAATTGTTTTTGTGATAGATGGGCCATGCGATCCCTTTTAACCATGTTGGACAGGGTGATTCTGATTTTGACACTGAACAGACTATACTTGTTTTTGTATGGGGATAGCTTTGCGTGTTGAAGGATCTACATCAAAATGCTGCTCATAACTATTAGTTTATTGACATCAATTTCTATAAATGCATATTTAATATGTACACTTACACACATATGCAATATGTTTATATAAGTGCAAATGGGAAGAAATTATAGACGTTTTAAACAGTTATACGTACTTTATTGCTTATGTACATGCATAAATGTGTTCGACAAAACAGATATTTTAGTCACAACAAAAACACCTTTGTACATAACTCATCAGGAGATGATGACGTCACTGAAATCGGATACGAGGATGTTCAAGTACTGATGGATCGTGAACCGCGTTGATTATTCCTGCAGGTTTTACACGTCACAGAGAAAACTCATTACTGGCACTAATTTACTCGTCGTACGCAACACGTACATAAAACATGCATATGTCAAAGGTCAGAGTTGAGGCGACATTATACTGGCGGAAGTTGTGCATCGCCGCCCAGTTCATGCAGTTTGATGAGGGCATGAATCATGTAGGAAATGCCAGCTAACGTTTGAAGAGATGTCTTAGCATGCCCAGAACAAAGACTTCACTCCCAAATCATAGCGTATCATGGACAAGTTTATGCAGTTCGTTATTGCACAAGCAGAAACCAAATAGGTTCAGTTAATTGGAAATTCAACATTTCATCATGAGAACCATTTCTGTGATCAGAAAGTGTTCTCTAAGATTATCATTTTAATCCAACAAACCACGTTCAAACAATATTTTCTCACACGGTTGGCTTTTTGTTTTGCTTCGTGCTTTTTCAAACCATCGACGTTTATTTGTGTTTACTTAACACAATACAACCATGACACAAGCGATAATAGTATGCATAAAAACTAATATCAAAATATGATTGTACCGTATAACAGAAACTATCCGTAGATTGCCAATATTTATGTCATATTGATAATATATAATCCTGTGTATATTGTTTAAGGTGGCCGTCTCATTCTCCGCTTAAATATGTCTTCAGATGTCAGTGCACAACTTGATGGAGAGACTTTCCTTGATGTAACATTCAATACTTTTCTAGAAATATTGAACCGTTTGATTAAAAACGAGCTGGAGTCTCAGTGTGTCATTTGGTACTTCGCTTTAACAAATCTGAAATGGTAATTAGATTTTTTGTTCAGGTTGTTAGAAAACTGATTGGAGTCTTGCGAAGAGGCAACGTGACATATTGACTAACCGATTTTCAACTTGACTCTATAATCGTCCATGGTGATAAAGCTTTCAGTAAGCCGCGAAGTTCCGAAACCAAACAAGGACAAAATTCTTTTTAAAGTGCAGTTTCAGTGAATCGTCAAAGACCTTATGTTTGCGCAATAAATTGCCACATGGAACACATTTGCTAGCATGTTTGCCAAGCATGACTAAAGAAAACTAATAGACGTGTCTACAGAACGCCCAAGCTAGGGACACTTGTTACATTCATTTGTGAGCAACAGGCTTAACACCGAATTCATATGAGGCAAGTGGCAAATATTGCTTCAGTGCTTTCAACTTCAAATAATGCAATTGCTTTGATCTCGTCTTTATGTCTCCTCTTGAACATCCAATCAGTGACGTCACAGTGTTGAGTATGCTGAGTCAGCAGGACTGAGTGATCCTGAGTGTTGAGGAGGACGGCGAAATATCGTCTCCAGTTTATGTTTTGCACTACTTGAAAGAGCCAAAGACATGCCAGTCGATTTCATGAGAATACGTGTCTTTGAAGTTGTCATGATGTGAAGTTCTCGGTGACATAACTAACTCCAAACCATAATATAACTCGATAGCCATGAACGAGCCTTATAAATAGCAGCTGAATTGAACGGGTGAGCGTTGTGCTTGGTCAGCTACGCAAACTAGATGTCGATATGGCTGTCACGATTACAGATATATAAACATTAACTCTATGAAGAAGACATGCCACGCGAAAAGATATATATAGTGGGAAATGATCAAATAAATACCTAGCGCATGTTTAAAAAGAGGATAAAGTATGAATCTCTAAATATTCATCGATGCTTACTGAAATAATTACACGGCGTATCATTGACGATGATATAATAACTGTATCATTGGTACTAGATAAGCGACACATATATAATGAATAGCCACTGGAATCCAGCGATAAGGTTTCAGTTCATGATCAGCAGTGTATAAATTTAATTTGCATTTGTGAACATCGTTGAGCACTATATATTCCAATAGGTTAACAACAACACACGTGTAGTATTGAACCGTTGTAAGACACTTTAATTAGACCGCGATTTCGATCTGATAAAATGGGTTAAAGTAGACATGGTTATTTAAGCAATTGTAGGGCTGCAAATCACATCTAAGCATTGCTATATGAGGAGTCCGGTGTCACGCCAAATCAATGAAGTTTCCACGTCCATCTAAACCTAACTAACAGTTAGACCGAATCCGCATTTCATAAAAATATATTTCTTTAACTGACAATAACGATTTTGGCATCACTCCGTTAAAAAGCTGCTTGGTTTTCGCGTGTAATAGTACACCAATAGAACAGGCAAAATTATATCGAATTGTTCGTGAAGCTATTAACATTTTTAACATGTTTTCACTCACTTGAACAGAGCACACACATTTTTGTACTGTCATGCTGTTGTGAAAATAGGCCGATTACCTCAAAAGAGGAATCATCGGTCCGGAAGATTTTAATTATTCTGGTATTTTTTGTTGGAAGTCCCTTTTTAAGTTGAATTATCTGAAAACGATTGCTAAAATGCAGCCAACGTGGTGGCGAAGGGAGGTCGTAACAAGATACTGAAGTTATCTCCTGTTTTCATGAATATATGTTCAGTCTTTACATGCTGGTGTTGCAGAGGTGTTGAAAAGATGAAGTCTCTTTCTCAACCCCCCCGCCCCCTCCGATGCTTGATTGCTTGTACATTATTGGACTTTAAGGTTATATTGGTTCTGTCTCATCATCTGTTTGCATCAATGAATGGGATATATAACAGAATTTATTGCAAATAAATGCGCAGTTTGGTGTTTATTTTACTGTCGGATAATTTATGATGCTAGTCATTATAGTAGTTTATAGATTTCTTAAAAATGACAATACCTGTGATGTATTGTAAATGTCTTCAGAAATGTTGGCAAAGGAATAACCTTTTATGCCAAAGCGTTGAAATGGAACGATATTATTTCGAGAAACGGTAATCGTTTAACGGTAAATTCCCGTGCTGGCCACATCGACACGATTAGTTGTGATGTGGCCACCACGGTATTTATAAAAATTGAAAAGTGGTGCTCCCGGGAAGACACTGATATTACCATAGTTGTTTACACCTTACACTAATAATAAATTGGAGAATGGTGTAAATGTTATGCAAGATTATTATGTTTCAACCTGGTGGATGACGTGAGAGGTATATTCGCCCTGATCTGTTTCAGACGGCTGGTTCCAGAGAAAATTCGTCACAAAAGGCAAACATTGCAAGACATGGCCCGTCCACTCAAACAATGGTTGTACCAACATCGGGAAAACCCCTACCCATCTAAATCAGAAAAAGTCGCATTGGCTGCTGGCAGTCACATGACATTAATTCAGGTTTCCAATTGGTTCGCAAACGCTAGGCGGCGACTAAAGAATACAGTCAGGGATCCCGCTTTGACGTGGCCCAATAGGATCAAGTTATACAACACGTGCGTAGTCGGGAACGCCGAACTTTTTAGTGTCACGTCGGATGACTCATTATGGGACTCAGACGATGAAGGTGAGTAATTCAGGTCCTACTTGTTACCCATGTTACAACCAAAGACTAATCAGAACCCCTGTCTGAAAAATGATTAGTGAGTTTACTGTTTTCCTCTTCCAAAGTGTGTTGTCACCGTGTACATATGAATAATAGATGTAAACATGCAAATGTTACTATGAAATTTCAAGAGGGTAATTTGACATTTCAGGAAGGTAATTTGACATTTCAAGAAGGTAATTTGACATTTCAAGCGGATGTCATGTTTCACACACACACACACACACCCTCTCTCTCTCTCTCACACACACACACACACACACACACACACAATGCATCACTCTTATTCTTTTCTCACTTGTCCTCAAGTCTTGCCAAAGTTACAAGACGAGTGAGCTGATCAAGGTGATAAACCATGTTAGGGTTTGGTATCAAAACTAGAAATCCCTTCTATACCACGGCCGCACTACTCAGCACCATTTAACGTAAAGATTATCGTAAGACAACATCTGGAATATGTACAAATGTACCCTGCCTTGTAAATACATTCTTCTGTGCAATTTGAACGTCTATAATAATATTCTATATTGTGGAATATCTCAAATATTACAAACATGCTTTTCCTTCAAAGAATGTACACAATGATATAATTTAAAGAGATATATTTGGGATCACAAGCAGAACACTTTAGAATAAGGACTCCATTGGTAAATCATCTGCCCACGCACATAAAAGCCCCAGATTCGAACAACGTGTGACAGTGAGCGGTCGGGTTATGATTTCGCCTTTGGAAACTTCCAGTAATAGCTGGCAGGTTTCACCGCGCCAACTCATTCAGTTTAAATTAACTGTTGATGTGGGTTTCTTCCTGCAATACGTTCCGTGACGCAATATTAGAGATGGCTGGAAATACGTCTCTCTTCAACCGGTAACATTCACCACTTACAATGGGCTAGACTGACTGCAGTCTCTGAAATATATTATTTGTTCTTCTTTTTGTGCAATTTGCACAGAATATATATTTATTGTACAGAGCCTTGTTTCTCCTCGGCCGTAATCAGCTATCCCTAGACTTGCATTTTAATAGACTTGCCAAGTCTCTTAAAAAAATTACAGGATCCTGTCAGACAGACTAACAATGGGGTTGCTTTAATGTTATACAAGTGTCCAAATATAGTTTCTTCATAGGGCTGTAATGTTCATGTTACTACACTATATTTAATGTTATACAAGTGTCCAATCATAGTTTCTTCATAGGGCTGTAATGTTCATGTTACTACACTATATTTTGTAATGACGTCTCTTTTGTCATTTGTTTGACTCAAGGTTATGTCATGTTTCCTTGTTGAAAGTTTGATTTATGAGTCCACATAACCATTATTTTGTCATAACGTATGTTTGTTACCTGTTTTCGTGTCATCTTAGACCAAGACATCTGCCACTCTAAACGGGCCGACCTCTTTAACTTCAGTATATAAATAGTATACACGTGTGTGGATTCATTATCTTCCTGTTGAGTCATCAATCGGTATATTAGTTAATAGACCTTATGCAGTACAGTCAAACACGTGCGTGAGAATACTCAGGTCTCTGTCATATATACTTACCTCCAAAAGAAACTATGCCAATTCTTTCAGAGACGACTAAAGAAAGACACAACTGCTGGCTATTTCAGAGATATTTATTCAAGAAAGCGTTGTTTAAGCATGACGTGAACCAACGAAAGTAGGAACATTTTAATGAACAGAGACACAGAAGTAGTAGTTTGTAAAGGTTGCAATCACGTTTCGCTGTATCAGTCTATTTGTGGACGAGAGTATTCGTGGGCAAATGTTATGATGAATGTTTCAGGAAGATTATTACTGTCAGCATAAAAGTGCGCTTGTGCTTTGGTAACAGTAACATAAAATAGGCCCAAGATTGCTCGTACTACTGTGAGGTGTTCGAGTCCAAATTTGTCTGCAATGTCATCAATTCGATCCGCGATAAAAAGACTCATTGATCAAGCACATTGAATTATAGTTTTCTGAAAAACGGTAAATAAAGGGGGGAAAAAAGCTATAAGAGAAGAGAAAGAAAGTATGAAAAGGAGTGTGTGTGTTGAGCTAGAGAACCCATCTCTTGGCCAGCATGCTTCAAGCAGGACCAACTTGCAAACGAGTTAGGGAGCGACAATTTGATTTGTATAGGGGTGAAGTGGAGAGCCTGGAAGATTTTGAAAATAAATAGTTTACAGACAGTTTTAAAGAAAAGAAGTAGATTGCATGAGTCAGAAGTAGAACATAAATAAATCGCAGACATATACATTTATATTTATGAAATGGGTCATGCAATGTTTTGGCGCCCATCAGGCGCAATTATTTCAATTAACTTTAATCTTCCGCTTTTGACTAGATCATATATTTCTGTAATTACATTTAAAAAATCAAACGTACCGTGAATGAAAATATGTAAAAAGTAAATAGTGTGTTGGCAGTTATGTATAAACCAATCAGATTGTATCCTGCCATCAGGTAAAAATGCAACAGAACATGTTGCTCCGTTTGCTAACTGTTCACGTACAGCTGCTTTCATACTAATTTCTCAAAACTTTGTGTACCACGCAAACGTAACAAAATTACAGCTATCAAGTGATTTGGTGTCACGACGTGCCATTTACTCGTACATAAATATCTCTTTGATACAGGTGTGTGAACAAGCCTATTGAAAATGAACACAGTCATACAGGTTTTATTGGATGTATTGAGATGTGTGTCGGTCTTTGTTTAGTCCGCCGTTTTATAGATTTTAAACACTTTGAAGTGAAATTGGCGAAATAATGGTCGTAATATTAATAGCATAACCTTTCGGAAAAAAACTGTAAATATGTTTCTATACTATGTGGTTTGAAAGATTACTTTCGGCTGCCTATATGTGATGAAACGCGTGTGTTCAACCAACCATGAACTCACGGAAAGTGGCTATACTTTCCCAGTATTATAGTAATCCGGGTTCTCTTTACATCCCTGAAGCGAAGATTATATTCGATGATGTTAAAAATGTTTAAGCGGTAGTTTAACATGTCTCCGACGCTTTGTCACTTGTATGCATGCGGTGTGTGCAAGCTCTCATCTTTATAGTGTGTCTGACTATTTGTTATGAGTTACAATAGAACTGCCAGTATTCACACAAACATCAACAACGTAGTGTTGCACTAGTTTGACATGTTTTGCTGCATACTGTTTACTCAGAGGCTAACTGAAAATATAAAAACACGGACTTTTGGATCGTTTCCAACCTTTAAGCAGATGTCAAATCCTTTGTCGTAAGGTAGAATACGATACTATGTCCATGCAGCATTTACAAAATATTCACTGTGTGGAAAGACAGTCTGAACTGACCCAGTCTGATATAAAAAATACCCATCTGCATTGTACTTGTGTTGTATGAAGATCTGAAACAGCCCAATAAGAGGTCATGGCCCCGGTCTGATTGAGATGCCCATCTGCATGGTTGTCCTGTGGTATGAAGATCTGAAACAGCCCAATAACAGGTCATGGCCCCGATCTGATTGCGATACCCATTTACATAGTTGTCCTGTGGAATGAAGATCTGAAACAGTCCAATAACAGGTCATGGTCCCGATATGATTGCGGCTGACAAAGTCCAACAGGAAGACATGTCCCTGGTCTGACTTAAATACCCATCTACGTGTTTGGCGTGTGGTAATAAGATCTGATAGAACTCAATAAGATGACATATCCCTAGTCAGAAAGACACGCCCATCTACATGTACATGGTGCCTTGTAGTGTGAAAATCTGACAGGTCAT
>JAUELE010171365.1:0-13728 GCA_031471655.1 Diodora aspera
GGTGCCCCCAGTGCCCCAACCCAGGATCCGGGCCTGAAAGTGTAGGTTTGTATTGGAAGTTAGCGCAAAAGGGTTAATTTAATATAGAGTTGGTACACATGGAAACTTGTATTATAAACACGAATTATGGTATTAACATTGCATGTGGTTGTACAACATGGTGCACATGTCTCTAGCTTCGCACTCTGAGCAGGACACATTAACGGACAATTGTGTACATATTTCACAAGGTCAAATTCCCCCACCCAAACTGTCATTGTTGACTGTCTAACATTTGCTACATGCGGCGACATAAATATTCATGTTGTAATTTCACGGCTATCAAGGCTATCATATGAGGTCGGCGAATTGTGAATTGTATGTACTAAGCCCTTTGCAGTCCTCCCAAAAGAGGCTTTCGTTTGTCGCCTGAAATCACTGTGAACATTGAAATAAGTCCGCCCTTGATTGTGTTCCGAGATGGAGCAGTTCGTCAATGGCACGGCTTTAGTATACTTGAAAGAAGCAATTACTGACGTTATTGTCAATACTTGTTGTATATAATGTTGCCATTTCCCAACATATGTTCTTGAACGGGTCAACACATTGGAGCGTTTACTAATAAACAGTGCAAAGGAATAAAGCCAAGGCTCGTCTAGCGGTCTCTAACTATAGCCTACTACTACTACTACTACTGCTACTGCTACTACTATTACTAATACTATCACTGCTGCTTATATTACTACTACTACTACTACTGCTGCTAATACTACTAATATTACTACTACTACTGCTGCTACTACTACTATTGCAACTACTGCTACTAATATTACTACTATACTACTGCTACTACTGCTGCTACTACTACTATTGCTGCTACTAATATTACTACTATACTACTGCTACTACTGCTGCTACTACTACTATTGCAACTACTGCTACTAATATTACTACTACTACTGCTACTTGTGATTTGTTGATGTGTTACTCTTCGTAGTTGCATGAGATAAAGTGATTGTGTCTCCCAAAACTGAGCAGTGCGGTAGAAAATGACGTCCATACCATGTGTCCACAGGCAGTCAACCGTCCCAAAGTTAGGCATTATGGATTTTGATGTGCTGAGTTCAAACATGAAAATTAAAATTGCTGATTTGCTACTGTCTCCTAGATATTTTGTTTTTCATTTTTATCTTTTCTTGCAAATCTTTACTGATACATACAATTAGACACACACTTGATCTTCATTACACCCACTGTCTCTTGTATTCAAGATGTGGCACATCTCTTGAAACTGACCAACAACATTCAGTTGACATAAACGGGCACCGTTTACCTTGATGACAGTTCTCTATAGTTGCTATAACCTGGTGAGAATGATCTTCATTGCTGACTGCCTCACTATTTGAGGAAAAGAAATGAAAGTATGAATGATTCTTCAAGAACATGAAACAGCCCAGTTGCTGGCAGGGCAGCAGTAAATGTTACACAAGTTCTTGATAGTTTTTAGCTCTGTGATTGTGTGCCATCAGTCATTTTGTTGCTGATTTCTCTTTGCTTGAGACAATGATTTCAAATTCCCTATCCTTTAAGAGCTGACGAATTTGGAATCCAAGAAACACATTCCTTGAGCTTTGCCCCACTGAGCGTCGGAAATGTCACTCCAAAAATATGTACTGTCTAATCCAGAGTTCTGACAATATTTATTTTCATTAACCGCAGCTTGATCGGCAAATTCAGCAACCAAATTTCGTCAGAATCCACAAGAGGCAGGTTTCGAACATTTTTATTTCATGGACAATGATTGAATCATACACTTCTACTCTGCTAGATATAGTATTTTTACTAACATATAATAAGGTCTAGTTTTGTCGACAAGCTACGTTCAAAAATCAATTAATTATCAAAACAAATTGGGCCTAAAACATACATAAACCCTTATTTGTTTTTATCAATGTAATGAACTAGAAACATTTGAACAATACATGATTTACAAACAATTTTAGGGAAACTAAATAATAGATTGCATGAGTAACGAATAAGATTGCAGAAACATATGTACATTGTATTATACTTTTCAGTTCACTATTATGAAATGTATCATTTTCCAATGAAACATACATGTAATCTCCTCCTTCAACTGCATGTTATGCTCCTCTAATAACACAAGCAATCAAACGTACGATGAATAAAACATACATGTATTTAAAATTAGTTTGGCGGCAATTAACTTGGAAAAAACAAATTGTCTCATGTCATGAGATAAAACACAGTTTTCAAGAGAAAACTTTTCCAGTCCCACCCGACAAAAATCAAATGGTCGCTCCCTCAGTGTCAGAGAGAGCATATAGACGATTAATATCAGTTCACGCCCTTGTTTCCCTGATTCTAGTCCCAACCAGCTCATTTTTGTCATTTATTATTAATTTCTCGTAACGCAACACTGAATGACTGAATAATACGGAATGACTTGTTGACTTTCCGAATGTGCTCACGTCACATTTGTACGGCATAACAGTTTCCATAACGATTTGCCTGCGTCCCTTACGTTCTGCGCAGTGATTATAACTGAAGATCTGTTATAATCCAAGTTAAAATCGATATCACTCATTGTCATGTATAGATGCGCAGTAGTCTTTTGCGCACTCTTTTTTCTGTCTTATTGACTTGTACTACCAGCAATTTAAAAGAAGTATGTCGTGTCTTGTGGTGTCCTGTACATCAGGGCTCCAGGATATGAAGCTAATGTGTAACATCTCCAGACGGAAGTAAATTATAATCGAAGATTATAATCAGGTGAAGTCAACCTGAACGTGAGACCGTGATGCCACCAAACGCCAAGTAGTAATTGACTGAAAGTGACGGGATAAAAGGATATGAATTTCAAAATACATGTATGCATAACAAAACAAATATACTGTCTTTCATTTCTCTTTTATGTGTTTTATCACTTTGTTGTAGTTTATTAACCAAAATGTGTCGGTATCTTCAAAATTATATAAGATCCAATAAAAAGAGAAAGAAGGCTTAGTTTTCCCTCTTGGTACAAGTTGAATTATGAATTACTAACTTATCAGTGATCTTGAAAGCCCTGTTGCAGTAATGTATGTCGTCGGATTCAAAGCTCTTCAGTTCCACGAAGCCATAACGTTAAACAGAAAGATGAGCGAACATTTGATTTTATGGGGGCGTGGGCTGGAAACTTTTGAAGATAAAAAGTTTGCAGAGAATGTCGTAGAAACTAAATAGAATGCATGAGTCAAAAGATAAATAAATATTTTACGGGGATATATACATTTATTAAATGTATTATGAAATTCGGGCGCAATCATTCCTATTAACCTTAAAGGGACATAATCAAAGTTGCAGGTACGCCAATGGATGTTCAGAGCTTGTCTTTCTGTTGATATAATACCGTGCTGTATTTGTTTCCGATGTTTTACACCAAAATTCACACTAATTGAGAGCTAATTTGTCTCACCATTGCGCACTGCATTCGGAAGTTTTAATACGTATAAGCAAACATGGAACTGGCTTAAACGGTGACACGCCATAACGATGACATGCGATTGGATGAAACAGTCACAATTAGACGAAACGTGGAAAGATATTTGGTCCAAACGGTGACACTTCTTGGATACAACGGTGACAACAAAAGGTATCTATTCGTCCATGAAAAGTCTTCCAATGTCAGGTTTAGATTCGCCGAAGATTCTTTGTTACAATAAGAGCGAATTGAACGTATGTTAGGTTTATGACCGATTATCCAGACGCAACTTTGATTATGTCCCTTTAAGCCCAAGTGACGGATTCAGTGAAGGCCCAACCTTTCTCTAATACCATCTTTTAGAAGTTCCGCGACGACAGCCAATTGTGTGCCATTAATTAGACCAGTTATAGAGTTCATTCATAGATTCATGTCTCAGACCTTCTGTGAATTAAAAAGAATTAACGTGGAAGGATATTCCAGACCCCCTACAACATTTCATACACATCTGGACTTTTGCAGCAGTGCAGTATTGGTTAATTTTTTGTCATGGAAGCAGAGGGAGAGAGCTTTAGTCACCTCACCTAACCTCCACTTTCTTCACTAGAAATCACTCATAAAGCGTCTCCTACGATCTAGGAACCCCAGAGCTTCTCCCGGGCCTAAGCGGCCCCAGAATCCTCACCATGTCCTTGGGTTGCCTCCCCTCTGCAATTGCTCCCGAGGCCCCAGTAATTATATTACATTATTTGGACTAGTTATACAGCTCATTTTGGTCAATATAAATACAGAAAAATGCATTTCAGAACTTGTATAAAGCGCAATTTTCCTTCAGAGGACGCCCCCGAAATCTCCCTACAATTCTCCTAGCTCCGCTCATCGAGATTTAAGGACAATGATCAAAGATGCAGGAACGCCCATCTATGTTCAGAGCGTGTGCTTCTATTCATCTTGTGATATAATACCGTGCTGTATTTTTCTCCGTTTTTTACGCAAACAATTCACACTAATTGAGTCAATAAGGAACAGGGATTTTCGGTTTTCGTTTAACGCTTAAAATGCGAATTGCATTTTGGGTAGGTAAACAAATATGGAACTGGCTCAAACGGTGACACGCCATAACGGTGACATGTGAGTTGACGAAACGGTGACAACTAGACGAAACGGGGATGGATATTTAGTCGAAACGGTTGCACATAACAGTGACAACAAACGATATACATATATCAATCGAATACACTAATGTTGTAACAACTTTGGATTGTGTTTTTTTCTAATATATATATATATCAATCGATCATTACACTGAAGTGTCTGTAGACTGAAAACCGTTTTCGGTTTGTCGCCAAGTTTGGCGTATCACCGTTGTAGCTTGTCAGCTTTTTAGCTACAACACAAAAAACGATGACATCACCAAAATGGGGAACATTTATAACTTTAGTCTCGAGTTCGAGTAAGTAAACTTCTCAACGAATAAAATGTAGTTAACCGTCCATTATTTTTATTAGGATTTCGCCGTTATTTAAATACATAGCGTTGTACTCAGACCGATTTGAACGTTTTTTTCCGTTTTTGTTCGGTATTGGAGATACAACTTTGACCATGTCCCTTTAAGATTCCGGCACTCCCTTTAACAAAATCCTCGGACCTCTGTCCTCCCCGTTTAACAGCATTATATATATATTGATCATGTCCCCTTAAGATGCATGCAACAGGGTGCAATTATTTCTAAGTTTTGCTCAATTTTACCTGTAAAAAGGGGCCTTTAATGGGTGATAATTTGATCTCGTGAAGAATCCTAGGTTGTGTAACGTTTGTTATATCGACATATCATAGTAATGGTTGTTGTTTCGCTCGTGTAGACTTTTAGGGGGCAAAACCCATTTGTTTTTAATTCCGACATTACTCTAGTTCAATTCATTTCAAATACCCTTTGCCAGAGTCAAAGAACACCAATTAGCCAGTAAATCAACGTTACGCGTTCCAACCAGGTACCGTTATATTAATTACAAGTCAGCATTTACTGCCGCTTAAACAGCTCGGAGAAATACAATATCTTTTGGTAACGGTTGGACACTCGAGAAAACTTATCATATAATAACAGACTCAATGTGTCGCGGGAGGTCAGCCGTGGCGTTTATGTTTATTGTTTACTTGAAAGAGTTTCCCTCGAGAATTAAGGATTAAGTTGTTTGTCACATGCTGAAATGCCTTGGGTTACAACCCGTTAGACCCGCTCTCCATTCAAAACGTGCAGTCAGAAAAAAGGTCACAAACGATGTCAAAAAGGATGTAATATGTGGGTTTAGGTTGATTTTGTACGTCTGAAAGGGTCACTGTTTTCACGAAAACGACGTTAGATTGAAAATGTATTCGATGGCTGAAGTGTAATTACAGCGACACAAAACATTCACATTTCCTCCACACGTTAACAAAACTACCGACGGGAGATATAATCCTACAATTTACAGCGACAGCACTGTTAAAATATCCCAGTCAATTCGTAAATCTATTTTATAAAAGACCAGTATTGGTCCATAGAGAGTTCTTTGTTCTCTGAGCGGGCAGCCAACCATGACAGTTTAACTAGTAATGTCACCCGTTGACCCCAAAGGCGACTGCTGTACCGGCTACGTGCATGTTATTTACCTTAACGTCACGAAACAGAAATCCGGGAACGTTTCGAAGAACCCTCTGCTTTACTCAACTGATGTTTATTGGCACGGCGATTACAATCTCCTTCGTTATTCACTCTGAGCCAATGATATGAAGCTGTATGAAGAACATGAGTACCCGTCTAAATAACGTGTTTCCCCGTCCAAACTCAATATTTCCCACAAACATTGAACAATTCCTATGCGCATTACATATATGTCTATGGTGTTGAATACTGTTTTCCACTGTGTTACTTACTCGTGAACCATATAAACTTAGATTTTTAGCGTTTTATTCGAACGTAATTTCTTTAGAAAGACAATGAACCACCTCTCTTAATAAAATATGAAGTCATGCTCTATACTTTACACGTCATCCATGCCTATATGAGTTTACAGACCTATTAGTCCTTTGACACAGATATATAAAAAGAGTTCAAAAGTGTAGACTACATATTATTGTCGAATTTATAGGTTTTTTGTTTTATCTTGGGATATTCACGGATCATTTAATTCAAACAGGGACAATCATGTTCAGTAGCATCATGTGCTCTAATCAGCCAGCCTCCTTTAGCTGCTTTCCACACAATCATGTAAATATTTGACATGTTTGAAGCATTTCTGTCACAGTAAACAAGTAACGTCAAATCAAATAACATATGACTAAACAAAAACTCCTAAAATTACCAATATCCTGTTTAGGGTTGAGCCACATTAAAACAAACTGCAACGCAGTGAAAGAAAATGAAACATGTTGAGCTACGTGATGTGTATCGGTATGTACATCTGGTATGTACATTTGCGAACGCATGTCGTACCCGCTGCATACGTAAAGCATTTTGTTTGATACATAATTATATCTCTAGATGGTCATTCGAGAGCAATCAGTATTCTCAGTGTGTGACTGATCTGCGATTAGAAGGATTGAGGATAATTATGAGGGTCGTCACTCAATCAGAAACAAATGAAACTCCAAAATCCTCCAATATGTGTGCGTTTCGTTATGTCATGTACATAATTGAATACATATGTCAAGTAAACGTCTATATTACATCTGCCACATGTTCATCAATAAATCATCTTTTTGTTTCGTTTTGTCATAGTCGCATGCACTTCAAAATATTAAAGTTTATTGGAATCTGAGTAGGTATCGCAAACTGATATTTTATGTTGGGATAAAGAATTTGTTCGCCTTCTCTTCAAAATGTTGATTGTCCAAACATTTTCCCATGAGTTTATTTCATCGGCATATGCTAAAAGCAAACATCTATTGAAACAATCAATTGTTATTAATTACTGACAGTGCATTGATGAGTATGTAACCAGATCAATCTCTCGACTGGAAATGTTTATAAAGGTGAGTCGGCATGATGTTTTACTTTGCAGGGGGAACATTTCGCTATAACCCAACATGTTGTTCAAACTGCACACTGAGAGAAACAGACAACTCATAAGAGATCGATAGGAAGAAAAGTGAAAGAAAAGATACCATTTAGTCGTCTTATATGACAAGCATTGGGTTACTGAGGCAGTTTCGTTTCCAAGTGACACCACGTCACTCACCGAAACTCAACTGGATATACATGTATTTATAAAGACGTTGTTTCATACAATGGTGCCTCAATATGTCAGTCAATACTTTTACGTCAATATTATACTCGTTCCTTGCTGGTATTTCGATTATATTCAAAGCGAACACAAATCAACCCATGACCAAAAGAACTCGTCAGATGAACATTCCTTTAATATACTTTATTCTTCCTCAGCATTTAATGAGAGAAAATAATATACAGCCTAACAACAAAACATATCTTAAACAGATGGCTTAAGAACTAGTTTCGCAGATCTATAGTTCGTGTTACACACTGAAATAATAGTCAATGACATGAAGTATGTCAGGTGTATATAATGATGGGCATCGTGACAAAACGAGATAAGCTATCGCATTGGAAATAAATCAAATATACAGTAATTTCAGTAGACAAATATCACATTTATTTCCCTCTCCTCCCAAATCCTCACATCCCCTGAAGCCACCCCATGATCCTGCTTATTATTTCCAAGTCATATAAATTCCAAAGCTTTGGGCAAGTCTTCCGCCACGCTGAATCCTATTAGATACCCCCGTGAATCGACAAAAGGTTACGCCCGCTTTCTCTGAAGCTCTAAAGGGAAGTAGGAGATGTATGATAATAATATCACAATAGAATATATGATAAAAAAAATAACCATTTATTCACTGAATTAACACATATACCAATGATTGTGAAATAGAAGTGAACGGTGTGGGTACTGAAATGGATGAATATTTAGACGAAACTGAGCAATGATTGAGTTGTTCATGTTCAGTTGACTCTTATATATTCCCCTGTGTAGTTACCTTGTTACTGTTGTTGTTGTTCACTTACAAACATAGATAATAATCATTAATCATTGCGTTCCCACACTACTTCAAGGAAACTTCAATATACCTCGAGAGAAATAAAAGTCAAATAAGCGAAAACGATTTCACTCACGCGGGACATGATTTGCCAACGATAAGACAGCCAGGCGGTCACAAAAAAAGGGGAAACTTTGATGCATTACGTATCACTGTGTTTGACCCATGGTCAAAGTTGGTTAACCCGGAAACTCTTTATTATTAGCACACGTGTGTGTACCAGGTATTGAAATAATGAACCCTTGATACAGCTGACATGACCTCAGAAGGAACTTAATTGTCCAGCATCTCCACTGCCTCAAGACGATGACTCCGCACACTTAATGAAGAAACTAACGGTTTGAACTACGTCGGCAACAAGTATTCTTAGCATCAGAATATTTAAACGTTTAACTTTGTTTAATTGGTACCGTTTTGTACTTGCTTGTCACTACTGACCCGTTTACGACAAAGGGGTCTGTATGCTCTCTTGTAATATCTAAGTATCAAGTGTCCATTGTACAAATGAATCCTTTAATGAGACAGGTGAGTGCTTGGTTTGAGCCAGGTATGCTATTAAAGTCTTAAGTCGTTTTTCGGGCCTGATTCACAAAGCACAGATACAATACATTTTTGTCCAACATCACGCGACAGGACCTACCGCGACACACCCACGAGTTATAATAACCAGTGGTGTATTCTGTGTTCAATATTAACTTATTTGATATTCGTTAAATAAATAATAGTCATCGTCAGACGTACAGGATCGTGTCCCTGCAAGGCGAGATTTCCAGTTTCCATTCCGTGAAATTAAGAAAAAACAAATTGTTGTGAAAACATAATATCTTATCATTGACCTCTCACATATCACTTTGATAATAAGGGGGTGGAACAATTTGATTTTATGGGAGGCGGCTGGAAGAAAATTTGAAGAAAATAGATAGATTGCATGAGTATAGAGTACATGTAAGTAAACACATACAGAGATTGCAAAGACATACACTTTTTATCCCCCGCCACAAAGTGGTAGCGAGGGATATTGGAATCGAGTTCGTCCGCCCGTCCGTCCGTCATTCCGTCACACTTGTCCGTCACGCTTGTACTTTAGACAGCTTGTCTGGGAAGTTATTGTAGCTACATCAATGAAATTTGTCACACACATTGTCACTATGTTGATGTTGATTGAGTTCGTACATTAGCGCCTTGGGTGAATTATTGACAGAGTTATAGCCCTTGATTACTTTTATTGACTTATTGCGTATGTAGTGCAATGAAGACAGCTTTCCCCGAAAGGTATCAAAGCTATATTGAACAAAATTTATGTTAGATGCATATTTTCACCATAGCAATGTTGACTGAATATGAAAATAGACACCGTTGATAGGTCATTTAGAGTTACAGCACTTGTACAGGACTCGGGTCAAACATCACATTTCAGGAGGCCTACATATTTTTATGTACAGGCAAAATAGTTTACTAAAGTACTGCCAGACATAAAATTAGAATGAATTTCGACATAAAATTCTGCTATCTCATGGTCACTCTAAAATGTAAAAATAACAGAGAAGAAAAATGTATGCATCATGGCGGGGGATATTGACGACAATGTCTTCTTATTATTAGTGTACATGGGCCGATGGCCTACATGTACACATACGAAAATAAACTTGAAAGCACTTTTGGTGAATGTCCCCCAATCTATTATTATTACTGCTGCAGCCTTTACTACTACTACCATTACTACTGCTACTGCTACCGCTACCGCTACTACTGCTACTACTACTACTACTACTAGTAATAGTTTACTACTATTACTATTAGTCCAATTACTTGTGGTAGTTACTATTATTATTACAACGACGATCGATAATTTATCCCCCGCCACAACCTTGGTGAGGGATCCGATATAGGAATGGGTGCCGTCCGTCCGTCTGCATCCTCAATGGTTGTTTTCCACGAAAGTTAGTGTGCATCAAGCTGGCGATCTAGTTGTTGCGTTTGCTGTTTAAAATTTTCTAAAATGTTTCTTGGGCAACCATTTGGATCAGGACTTAGTTTTGTATTTTATGTTGTGTTTTTGGACAATTACTGTGAAGCCATTCGGGATTGTTTATTGAAACTGTATGTGTGTTTCAGATTAATAATCTTCTGCCTTTCACCACTATGGGCCATTTATTTTTATCTCAATAATTTAAAGTCCGTGTTAGACCCTAATTTCTGAAACGTTCATACTGTGTGTATGCAGGAGGCTTGTGCTACAGCTATGGCTTTATCTGTTTGGGATTATCTTACATTTTAAACTTTTCCGTTTCCCTGGCCACAGGTGTATGGATTGTTTTAATATGTTTCTTAGTCAAAGCTCTTGATACATTCATGACTTTCTAATGAAAGTTTGTATGTGTATTTTAGATTTCCAAATATTCATTTTTGATATAAATTTGGACTAATACTGATACTGATGTATTGTATGTTTATAGAACACATAAATCTTTGTTAGATTGTGAACAATATCCAGTCATCATTGAAAATTCTCTGTGAATATAAACGACTTTTGACTAAGTTTAGAAGTGGGTGTAATTCATTGGGTGTACAATATCTTCGCAAACGTATTTCCACTGTAAATGATTTAAATATCTTGTGTAAACATTGTGATGTCATTGAAGACGAATTTCATATTGTATACTATTGTAATTTGTATGAAGGAGAGCGGAAACAACTTCTGCCTAAAACATCTGAAAATCTGCATTATTCACTTAGAAACTTATGTACATCAGCAAACATCAATACAGTTTTACTATTTGCAAAGATCCTAAGAAGTATGTTGGTACGAAATGTTGCCATAAACACTTAAATTGCATCAACACCAAATATTGTATTGAGGTAGCTCAAAACTTTTCATTGCACAATCTGTGTACTTTAAACCTGTCTGTCTGTCTGTCTGTATTTGAACTGGAGTAAATTTCATTTCCGGTGCAAGCTGTCTCTGCATTGCATCCTGCATTATTGATACATTATGTACATTGTATGTATATTTTCTGTGTATGTTTGTAATGTTATATCTGCTGATTCATTGAAATCATTATATTAAGCCACGTGACAGGGGTGGGGGGCATTGACGAAACTGTCTGATTGTTGTTGCTACTACTACTACTACTTTTACTACAACCAATATTATACTGGTGCAACAAAATAAGGGACCACGTGTTGTATCATCCTAATTGTAACAGTTGATCCAGAACATGCACAAACGAGACCAGGAAGTCGTCAGGCAGGTAGTGGTTACACCTTTTATTGGTACGCTATTTCGTACATCTTTACTACTACTACTACTATTACTATAATACTACCACTACTACTACGTCTACTACTATTAATACTACTACTACGTCTAGTACTACTATTGGTAAAAACGTCTGTGGGTTATGTTCTTATGCACTGATATGTACCATCTGCCGCCTTTGGGACCTCCCCTTGAAGTGAGATCAAGCTGGCATCTCCTTTAATTTCTCCGTTGCCCTCAACTAACGAGCTCTTGATCTTAATATTTGCTGGAACAGAAAATACAAAAACATACTTTGAGCGAAGATGCCGAAAGAAAATAGCGTCAAACTTGTTTCTCTTCATTCACTGTCATCGTTGAATGAAGTCTTCAAGCCTTCACAGTTTGTATGGGTCAGTTCCATAAACACTGGTAGGCGCAAAAACATCATATTATCAGTCCGAAAGTTGATCCGAGTTTTTGCAATCTTCACACACTCGGGGTTTGTCTGTTTTCTTATACGCCATAGTGGCTCGGTGGAATGACGATGCATTAAAGTCAGTAACTGTTGAGATCTGGTGGGGTCGGGGTCGTCGTGTTAAGAACATGTCAAGTCTTAAAGGAACATTATCAAAGATGCAGGTACGCCAATCTATGTTCAAAGCTTGTCTTTCTGTTCATCTAGGTATTATAATACCGTGCTGTAAGTTTTCCCATTTTTTACGCAAAGAATTCATACTAATTGAGATGATAAAAAAGGGGATTTCCTCTAACGCTAAAAATAGATTGCGCATTGCCTTTGGCGGAATGCAAGCAGATATGGAACTGGCTAAAACAGTAAAACGCCATAACGGTGACATGCGATTGGACGAAACGGTCACAATTCGACGAAACGGGGATAGATATTTGGTCGAAACGGTGACACGTTTTGGACACAACGGTGACAACAAAAGATTTACATATCCATCGATCATTACACTGAATAGATTCTCGTCGAGTTCGAGTAAGTGAACTGTTCAGCGAATAAAATGTAGTTGATCATCCATTATTTTCATTAGGATTTCGACGTTATTTAAATTATATATTGTTAACGTTGTTGTACCAATAAGCGAGTTGAACTTCTTTTCAGTTTTTGTTCGGTATTGGAGATGCAACTTTGATCATGACCCTTTACAACAAATGGAGTGAATACATTAATATTAATGACGATTATGTTGAACATAAAACACGAAACATGAAAGAGACGAGGAATTATGTTTAAACTGCTAAGTCATTTTGAAAGTGAGTCATACTCATGTTCAGAAAAATGTATCAATAAACTTGTACGGCAGATAATGTTTTAACTGCCTTTGTCTTCAAAGCTGTTAAGAATTAGTCACACTTACTCCGGCCAGCCATGGTCACTTTCAGAGTTCACCTGAAAATAATGTAAAAGTCCAGATAATTCTGCAGTCTATGCAATGGAAAGTGTAGTGTTGTAAACAGTGTCATAACTGATATAAACTCACATGATTAAATTAAATTGTTTAACTTGTGTGAGTTTTAAAGTACTGCTGTTCAAATGATGGTCCGATGTTAGGTCATGTATGTATGTATGTATGTATGTACATGTATGTATGTATGTATGAATGCATGGGTGTATGTGTGTGTGTATGTATGTATGTATGTATGTATGTATGTCGGCAGGTAGGTAGGTCAGTCTGTACTTACGTACATGCGTACGTGTGTATGTATGTATGTATGTATGTATGTATGTGTGTGTTTGTCTGCGTGTGTATGGGTGCGTGTATGTGTGTGTGTGTGTGTGATTTATTGCAGAACCAGAAGTTATGAAAACAAACTTGATAGAACGACATCTAAAGCTGCATTCACACTATGAAAAATGTCCGTGTTGGACACGGATCCGACACGCGTTAACGAGTCAACCCCTTTC
>JAUELE010171473.1:0-13726 GCA_031471655.1 Diodora aspera
GCCAAAATATCCAATTTTGTGTCAAATTGGGCCAGCAAACAACAATTAAAGTCTGTCAGCAGTCAAAGGGTTAAACATATAAACAAGTTAGGCACAGATTCAATACTTTTCAAGACTCACTGCTAATTTTCAATGCTTTTCATGTCAGATACTAAAATTCAAGACTTTGCAAGAAGGACCTAGTTGAATATGATATATCAGGGATAAATATGGCCTTTGGGATCAATTAGCACTGAAAGTAAAATAAAATCTGAAAATGTTTGGAAAAAGCAGATAAGGAAAATGTTTAAATGACTTCAAAAAGGAGAGAGCTGTATTGCATTGGAATGACTGTATGGATCTCCATGCCATTTGAAATCTATCCAAAATGCTTTACAGATTGCACTATCAAATGCTGTAATAATAATGTCAGCTAGAGCTAATTGAAAATAAATATTTTGCTAGATGATTCTGTACAAATTCCTACAGGCCACATGAAACAGGAGTCTGCTCAAGATTAATCAATACACCACATACATTAATCATGAAACTGACAGCTGTTGTAACAACTTGTCAATATAATCATATCCGCTATGATAACATATGTTTTAGGGCAAGTGATTTCATTTAATGACAGCCTTGATTCAATAATAATAATAATAATAATACTTAGTCTGGTATAGCACTAAATCCAGTCTTGTATAGCTTGCTTAAAGCGCTCGGCATTATTACCATGGTGTAACCCAAGCAGCCTCTTAGGGGTAAAAGGTTAACAACACTCCAGAGTAAGGACCAGTACCTAGTTTCAGCTAGGTCGACTGAGGCAGTTACAAGTAAAGTTACTGGCCCAAGGTGACACCACAGACATTGTGACTTAAGTGACACATGCTGGTAATAAATTTATAGTGAGGTGTATGTTGCTCCCTAAAGAGCATGAGCGGATATGTCACTTAAACAGAAAGTCTTGTGACCGAATTATGAGCTTGCAACAGTGACTGGCATGGCCCTGGAATGATAACAGGGTTTTCCTTGGAATACAAATATAGGTGGTTGGTTAATGCTACTGACATTAACAAGTCGTATCTCTGCCATGGGGAGCGTTTTTCATGTTCATTTTGTTAAAACTTTTTTCGAAGAAACAGACATTTTTAATACCTTCAAACAAAAGTTATGAAGAAAATATTAGCTCAATCATTAATCACAATCATTAAATGCACCTAGATAGCTTGGTCACATAGTACTTTTTAAAGAGTGAGGGAAATGTTGCTTAACATCGGTCACATTTCAGCCATAACACAACGATTATTTTTAAAGAATGAAATATTTGGGTGATTTATGTGAATTCTGCTGACTACCTTAGAATATTTATAGGTGGTCTCCAGTTTGTGATAGGCAGGGTGAAAATACAGGCTAGCCCATAAGCCAGAGGCTAGTGAAAAATAAGTCGGGCTTATAAAATATTCACACTTACCAGCCCCCGTGGCTAGTAAAAAATTTGGCAAAAATTGAGGACATGTGTCTATTATAATTATTGGTTTATGTATAACTGATTGGTTGACAATTATTATTAGTGTTCTGATTACACATTTATTGAATATTTAGCTAAATAAATACTGAATATTAAATTTGAAATGATTCTTGGGCTAGTGAATCTTGAACAGGAAAAGTGAAAAAAAACAACTTACCAGCCCAGTGGGCTAATGGTTTTTTAAACGAGTTTTCACTCACTATCAGTCTGTTCCTGATAACAGTTAGGGTTTGAAAACTGTCATTGGTAGCTGATGTTTAACACCTGATGATAATATTATTGAAGTCTCGGCTAAAAATAATACTGCTCCACAAATGATATATGACCAGACATTGTGTCCCACTGGCATCCAAATGGAAGCTGAGTCATGACCTGTGTCATGATCTCTTTAAATATACATGACACACTCCAGGGCTCGACATTAACTTTTAAATCCACTTTTCCAGTCGGGCAAGTAACCACAGAAACTACTTGTCCTGACTTTTCATGTGACATCTCTTGTAAACACGTATTGCTACCCGGTAGCAAAGTTGGTGTTGTAAAATTATTAACATTTAATTATTTTATATTGAAATGATGTTGATTTATTGTTAGTGAACCATAGAAAACTCTCAACTATAATTAGAGGTATTATATAAATGTCCAAGTTTATTAAGTTTGCGACGATATTGTCGTAATCGGGTAGAAAGTCAGCCTGGCTACCTCGGAAGCATTCGGGGACTTTCGTAACCGTCAGAATACGTCATGAATGCGTGATATATACACCAAAATAGGTCATGAATGCCTCAGAAGAAGTCGACGTTTGCCGGGGTCTGTCGGAAAGATTCAAGGGGACTCGACCAGAACGGGAATAGGCCTACGTTACTGGCATTTCTTATTCGTAACAGATTTTAGCGAGTTTATGGTGTGGAGAAAAATGTACATTTGCAGCTTTTCAGTATTTGTACATGTACTGAAGCTCAAAAGTTTAACTGATCTCGTCGGACAACTTGTTCCTCAACTTACAGTCGGACAAGCGTTAATGTCGAGCCCTGCACTCACCAGGTGTTTGCAACTGCTGGTAGCAAGTTTCATAGGATTGTATAAGTGCTTTCTGTGCATCTTGTCAAATGTTTTTAGTTGTTTCAAAAATCATGTGTTTGTTCGTAGCTTTCAGCATGTACCCCTCGGGGTTCCTGTGGGTGTCGCTCTAACACCAGAAAGTATAGGACCTCAGTGTCCTCATGCTAGATGTAAGAGCTGTTTAAAATGAGGATCTTTTGCTTTCTCTTTCTTACTATCGATCCTGTGTTGTCCCTTTTCCAGATGTACCTCTTGCACAACACATTGCGCTATGGCTGAAATATTGCCCCCTGTCTTGTAAAAATTCATTTCACTCACTCACTTTCAGCATGTGTAAATAATGTGTGTGAAAGCCACAGTGTAGCAAAGTGTTTAATCACTGTCTGAGTGCGTTGTTCTGCCTGGTGGACGATATTGCAACTTTTGCACACGGGATATGAAGATTAATACATCAGTTGGTACTGGTATGTTTCAGAAGCTGCAGATGCAGGCCTCTCGTAAAGACAGTGATGAGTCTCGCTTGCAGAAAAAGGAAGATTTGTTTGGTCACCTGAAGCTGTATCAACAAGAGGTTCAAGACCAGAAGAAGCTTATCAAGGTATGTGCTGTAAATCTAGTGGAGGGTTTGGGGTCCGAGTAAGGGGTATTTTTTGTTTTGAAATTTTTGATTAGCAGTTTTGCACTCAGGACGAAAATGGTTAGCATTTGGTGCAAATTGATCATCATTTTATCAGCAATTGATTAGCAATCAGCTGGAATTGATTAGCAAACAGCTGAAATTGACTAGCAAAGTGCGATGCGAAACGGAACAAAAAATACCCTGGAGTATCACAATTTAAAAGAGTATTGATCACTTCGCACATCACGTTATTATTGCTGAAATATTGTGCTTGCAACTTAAAACATCATCTCCCCTCAACCTCCCTGTTGGGCTTCTGGGGAGTGACTTGGTTCTCTTAGAAAGAATGGGGCCTCAGTAACTCAATGCTTGTCGTATTTATAAGACAAATAAGAGCAGGAAGTTTTGCTTGAAAATTTTCTTGTGAACTATCTTTTCCCTCCGTTTGCACCTTGTACATCATATTGTGTTACGGCTGAACTATTGCCCTTGTACTTTAACATATGATCTCACCTCAACTGTCACAAAGAACCATCAACTCAACTTTTGAAGTGAGGCTGTTGCACTTACCTGTTGATGTGAAAAAAACCCACTGTAAGCATGTAAAACTTGCTGGTACTCAAGTTGCTGAAAGTCCACACAATAAGATATATCATTTGAATATGCATGAACAAAATACCTTGCAAGTTCTGCATGGCCTAAAGGCCTACGGACAAAGTACTCTGGTTCTCCTGAATACTCACTGACACAGTACTCATATTTGCGCAACTACTGACTGACAGCACTCTGATTCACCTGAACATCACTGACACAGTATGCAAATTCACCTGAATACTCACTGATAGTACTCATATTTGCCTGACTACTTGCTGATACAGTACTCTGATTCTCCTGAATACTCGGACACAGTATTCCAATTCACCTGAATACTGACTAATGCAGTATTCAGATTTACCTGACGATCACTTGACATAGTACTCTGATTCCCCTGAACACTCACTGACAAAGTACTGATTCACCTGAATACTGACTGACAGTACTGATTTACCTGAATACTCACTAACAGTACTCTGATTCACACAATACTCACACATATTCTGATTCACCTGAATACTCACAAACACAGTATTTCAATCCACCTGAATACTCACTGATAGTTCTCACTGACACAGTACTCATATTTGCCAGACTACTCACTGACATAGTACTGATTCACCTGAATACTCATTGACAGTACTCTGATTCACACAATACTCACACATAATATTCTGATTCACCTGAATACTCACAGACACAATATTCTGATTCACTTGAATACTGACAAACACAGTACTCCGATTCACCAGAATATTCACTGATAATACTTTTTGACTCATTACTTGTATTTTCCTGACTACTCACTGACACAGTACTTCAATTCACCTGAATACTCACTGGTAATACTTCCTGATACAGTACTTGTATTTGGCTGACTACTTACTGACAGTATTCTATTTATTGATAAGGATCTCCAGAGTACCATGAAGAGTTGTCTGGATGAAAGGCAGAAGAAATCAGGAGAACTCAGGATGAAAGTGCAGGTAAATGACAGTGACTTTCCTCACTTCACCAAACACTGAAAAAACACTGTGACCAAAGATGCAGTACCTGATAAATTCTCTGGAAACTTAAATTGCCTGAAGATCAGGGCCATTTTCGGGAATTTTTGGATAACGTAGCATTGTGAGTGTCAATGGAGAGGGAGCTGGCGATGGCATCGTGTTAATCTCTGAACAACCTTGGGTTTTTCCTTCAAAATCATTCAGCTTCTTGGCTACTAGATGCACTGACGGCGTTACGTTTGAGCTGGAAGTCACAACTGATGTGTGGTCAAGATATCTGTCAGGTCACTTCTGGGTCATCTAACAGCTGTGAGACATTCATCAGTGTCAAGTTCTGCTGTTGAAGGGTCAACCCTTTGGCCTGTAAATCTGACAAATTTTGTATATATTCCAGTCAGGATGTGGCGGGGTAGCTAAGTTGGTTGAGCGGCAGATTTCAAACCTAAGGGTTGTGAGTTCGATTTCTGCCGTAGAGGGCTCAGTATGTTTCTCTGCAGTAGTCCGTATTTCTACATGCAGTGATCATATGGTCATAATGGTGCTCTGCCATATTGTGGTATCAGGACTGGTTCGTCAGTACCAACCGTAGCTCACAGATTTCAACTCATTCAGCTCCCCTCTTGTGATGGCAGCTTCCCTCCTGTGCTCAACTAGCGAAAGTGGGCATATGGCTGAAAGATTGCTGAGTCCCACTATGAATCCAACCAACAACCAACCTGTCCAGGCATCTTGCTACTTTTCAATTCAGATTTAGTGTCAAAACTGTTATGATATAGCTGAACGATGACTAAAAATCATGTTAAATCTAAGATCACTTGCAGGCGCAGTGGTAAGCATTTTAACCCAGCAATCTGCCCGCCCAGGTGGTTGTGGTTCGAGTCCCGGCCGTATACCTCTCTTTCAACCTAGAGAGACAGGCGGCCCGATGCGGCGTGATGTTGTTGAGACCGTGGTGATGTGACTTAAAGATTGCCAAAACACACGTAAAACTGTTAAATCACTCAGTAAGATCACTCACCCAGTTAATGAGAGATACTTAATTTTGCACCAGGCTCTTGAGGAAGAGAAGTCTGGGCTGGAACATGAGCTGGAGAAGGAACAGGAAGTGGCGGAGGAATACCGAGCACTCCTGGACAAACAGAACAAGGTAAAGGCTCCCAGTCCAAAGTTGAGAGTGGTCTTGGTGCTAATTGATTACTTAAGATCGCTCTTTAAAATCTGAGCTACATCTGTGATCTCCCAAATCCTCAGATCACCCTGAGATTGTTCTGTGGAATAGGCACAAATAATGATATTTGCATCAAGGAGTTTAAAATTGGAGAAGCTAAGATTGATTGTAATAAAGATTAAGGTGGAACAGGCCGGCCCAGGTCACTCGGTCTCACAGCTGATTGCTGATTTGAAGATTGAGATTTTGCCTAACCTACCAGCCTCTCTACTCGACCCCACCCATTCGAGTCTATCTCTGTCTTTGCACTGAAAAATAGAATATGACTATACCAAGAGCATTTTATCCTCTTTTTTTTTCTGGAAAATAGATGAGTTATATGCCCTTGTTTTGTTCAGGAGGTTGAAGAGTTATCTGCCCATGTTTCTGAGTTACAAGATGAAGTGGAAGATTTTGAACGAGAGAGGAAGGAAATCAAGGAGGAGAACTCTGCCAGGTCAGTGTAGGCTTTGTTGTGACGTTTATACTTCCAAGCAGTCGTGATTTGATGTCTAAACCTTTCATACCAGGGAGCGATGTTGTGCCGTATAGAAAGAATGGAAGCCCAGTTACCTAATGCTGATCATACCAGTTGACTAAAGAGTCTGTTGCTTTTACTTTTCATTCTTTTGATCCCTTTTGAACTGTCTTCTCTGTCTCTGTTTGAAGTACTGCCCACACCAATGTTAAACATCCATTCAGTCTATCTCTCTCTGCCTCTTGCCAAAACCTTTGTGGCTGAAAGGCTGCCTGTAATACATCAGTGTAATTCAACAACATTCAGTGAGCACCATGGGGTATTTATACGCCCTGTACAGATCCCGGGGGAATAGTGTGCAGTGTATTTTTTAGAAAAACTTGGCAGGGGGGGCAAAAGTGTTTCCAAAAACGGTGAGGAATGGGGTGTGAAGCATTTGGATAAAGCTCAAACCCCCTTTGAAAAACCTGGTGTGGTCTCACTTAGGATGAAGTCTCCAGCCATGGGATGCTTGTTGCACAGTTGCACAAGGCACCTAAAACCCTCATTAACTCATGATGAGTAGAAAAAACAGAAAGGTAGAAAAGGGGTTTTGTAAATGATAATTCTGTTCACAGATTTGACACATCAGTGCAGAAGTTAACATCCGAGAAAGAGAACTTGAAGAAGAAGATAACATCTCTGGAGACTGAGTCTGAGACACTAGAGGGCCGGATTGATGATCTCTCTCAACAGTTGATGTCTTCCGAATATCGGGTATCGGAGCTGAAGTCTCAGATGCAGCAGTTGTCCCAGCAGAAGTCGGACATCCAAGTTCGTATGGAGTCACTGCAGAGAAAGTCAGCCAGCCATGATGATAACCTGAAGGTCAAGGCCGAGCTGAATTCTCAGATCAACATGCTGCAACAGGAAAAGTTGTCCATTGAGAGCAGAGTGACCCGACTCGTGGAAGATAAGGAAAACCTGGAGAAAAAACTGAAAAACTCCGAAAAGGAAAGAGAAGATCTGAAAAGCAAAGTCAGGAAAATGGAGAGCATAGAGTCGGAGAAGATTGACCTTGAGCAGAAGGTGTCAAGATTAAATCGTGTGGAGAAAGACAAGCAGGAATTAGAGAAGAAGGTAGAAGACTTGAGAAATGCGAGTCGGGAAAAGCACGACCTTGAAGTGAAACTTGCGCGGTTGGAGAAGTCTCAAAGAGAGAAGGAGCGACTTGAGGGACAGTTGCAGGAGGTGGAGAAAGACAAGCGAGAATTGGAACGCAAAATTACCAAGCTTGAACGTAAAGAAAAAGATTTGAATGAAACTGCTTCAAAGTTGGAGAGGGAGAATAAAAGCCTAGAAGATAAAATCTCACGCTTGGAGAAAATTGAGGAAGAAAAGATTAAATTGCAAGAGAAGATGATCAACATGCAGAGACTTGAGGTTGAGGTTCGGGACTTGAAGGACAGACTGAAGACTTTGGAGGAGGTTGAACAGGAGAAGAGTGAAGTTCTCGCTAAAGTTGAGAAAAATAAAATCGAAAATGAAAGCTTAGTTGATAAACTGAAGTCGGAGAAGAAGGATTTGGAGTTTGAAATTCGACAGCTGAGTCGGGTTAAGGATCAGAAGAGGGAACTTGAGGATGAAATTAGTCGACTAAAGGATGTGGAAAATGATGCACAACAGCTGAGAAGTAAATTGAGGACAATGGAGAGGACTGAAAAAGAGGTTGAGGAAAAACTATCCAAGTTGAAACGAGAGAAAGAATCCGAAAAAGAAAAACTTGAAATGGACAGAAAGGATCTTGAAAATCGTGTAAAGAAACTGGAGAAACTGAGATTAGATTTTGAAAAGCTTGAAGTTGAGAAGAGAGAGTTGGATGTGAAGGTTCTCAGGCTGGAGAGGCTGGAATCGGAAAAGAAGGATGTTGAGTTGAAGTTGAGGAATCTGGAGAAGGGGAAGTATGATGTTCAGAAATCTGAGGAACAGAGAAGGAAACTGGAGGGTAAGATCGCTCTGCTTGAGAAAGTAGAGGTGGAGAAGAAGAACCTAGAAGAGAAGTACCGGAGGCTGGAGGAGGAGAAACAGGAACTGGAGGATTCCGAGAAAGAGAAGAAGGATCTCGAGATCAAAATCAAATGTTTTCTGAATTTGGAGTCTGAAAAGAAGGATTTGGAAGAGAGAGTCACGAGGCTGGCCAGACTAGAAAGTGAGAACAACCATCTCTCAGAGAAGCTAAAGACAGTTGAATCAGAGAAAAACACACTTTCTGTCAGGGTCCGAGACCTTGAGAAGAAAGTAAGTGACAGGTCGACAGATAACAGAAGATCATTGGTTGATCGATTGCAAAGCGAGAAGTCTGGCCTGCAACGCAAAGTTGAAAATCTTGAGAAGGAGAAGGACGAGATCAATCGAACTGCTCTGAAGAGAACAACATCAATTCATGACAGTGATTTGAGAAGAGCCAAAAATGACCTTGAGGACAAGGTCAGGAGATTGGAGAAAGTGACCTCTGACCTTGAACAAGAATTAAATCGTAGCAAAGACCAGATAAACAATATGAATGAACAGAAAAAGGAGAAACAAACCTTGCAGGATAAGTTGGAGCTGTTGATGAAGGAAAATTCAGATTTGAAAGTGTCGCTGGAGAAGTCAAAATCTCGGGTTGATGTTGGAACCAAGTCAGGAAATGATAAACCAGATTCTGAGGCTAATGAGCTACAGAAGGTTAGAAACAGTCTGAAGAGGACAAAGTCATTTGCTGTACCAAAGGAGAAGGAAGTTGGTGACCTTGAACAGGACAAACGTTATCTTGAGGCCAAGGTCACAAGTTTGCAGAAGCAACTGGAACAGAAGTCTGGAGCAGACGTCAAAGCTGGTATTGAGAAGTCAGAACTGGAGACCTTGAAACGGGAGAAGTTGGAGCTGGAGGATCGTGTGAAGAAGCTGATGTCGGGGACTGTGACACTGCAGAAAGAATTGGAGACATTGCTGGAGCAGACGGAAGGTGTGGATGACCTGAAGGACGAGAACGACAAACTTCAGTCTGAGGTCAATACCCTGAAGCAGAAAGTGGCAACACTAGAACAGACAAAGGTAGGAATATACTTGGGAGATTTTGCCTGAATTAAATTTACAATAAGATTCATTGCAATTGTCAGGACATTTTCCCATTAATCTGGCAGCTGTTTGTGGACTTGAATCTGAACTGGGTGACTTCATGCATAGGCCACAGACTGAGTCCTGACACTGAGGTGATACTGCTGAAAGGCACTATATGAAACAAAATGACAAGGGTCAATGCACCATCTGATTGGGCATTTTGGCTGCGGCTCAACAACAAATATCTGCAGAAGCAGACCTGGTCCCCGTTTAACATAAGCGTCTTAGCGCTTTTCGACCGTTTTACAAAGTTCTCCTAACTTTACACAGCGTGTTAACTAAGGCTAAAACTTACGACATCTTCGTATATTTTACGATATCCTAAAGTTACTATGCTTTCATGAAACGGGGGCCTGGATATTTTGCTCATAGGGCAGATATTGTCATGGCAAATTTAACAGTGATGAATGTTATGCAGCTGGTATAATGTATCTAGGTGAAACTCAGAAACAGGCCTGATAAGATATCTTGATCCCACACGGCTGTGACTCCCAAGCTGCGACCATAATATAACATGGGAACCATCATATGTATGAGTTGAAGAAGTGTTTACCTTTTAAGACTTTGTAACTTCAACCCCCTTGGGAATTCCAGGAAATGACATGGTGTCACTGAGATAGAATAGGGCTTCAGTAACTTTCCTTTCCATCGATCCCTTTTATGAACTGTCTTTTCCCTCGATGTGCACCTTGCATGTCATTTTGCACTACGGCTGAAATATTGCTCTTGCAACGTAAAACATCATCTCAACTCAGCTTGGTAGCTTCGTGGTTATCATGCAAGAGACCTGGGTTCAAATCCAGGCTGTCCTGCCCGGGTAGCACTTATGCAGCTTGGATCCTGGACTCTCATCTGGGATATGACACAACGGTTGAACTGAATGTAAAACACAGTTTCTTAATTCATCAGCTCATCATTTCTCACTGTTGGCAACCTGCCAGCATTCCAAGAAGATATTTTACTGTATGATAAACTGTTTAAGGTTGCAACCAACAAGTTTGTGAAAACTGACGCCAGCACGCTGGAAGATGTCAGACGAGAACTGAACGAGTCCAACTTGGCGCTGAGTGAGGCTAGATCCATCTTGTCTGCTGCCAAACGCCAGGAAATAGAACTGAGAGAGCAGATTCATCAGATGCAGAGACAGCTGGATAACTATGCCATGGAACGAGGAGCAACGCGCAATGTATGTATCTCCACCGGTTTGCCTGTGAACACTGCAGCTCATGAATGCCAATTTATGGTTCATAGAATAAATTTCAAAATATTTTTTCTAAAACGTGATTAACTTGGTTGTTCACTCTGGGAATAATCATCCCATGAAAATTCAAAAGAAAAAGCCAGTTGTGCACGAAGATACTTGTTTTGGTTTTTGCATAATCTCTAGGCCTTCTGATTGATTTATAAGTGTATTTTTTTCGTTTTGTGTCCTGGTAATTCACAAGTTTCATTTCTGCAATAACCCTGTGGGGCATCCCGGGAGTGACGTGGTGTCGCTTAGATAGAATAGGGCCTCAGTGGCCCAATGCTTGTCGTACAAGGCAACTAAAATGGGGATCCTTTGCTTTCACTTTCCTTTCCATCGATACCTTTTATGAACTATCTTTTCACCTGTGCACCTTGGACATCATGTTGCGTTATGGCTGAAATATTGCCCTTGCAACGTAAAATATCATTTCAACTCAACTCAACTCATTTCTGCAATTAAAATTCAATAATTAAGAAACAGAGAAGTGTGATGACAAGAGTCCTTAAACTTTGTTATACCCTAGTCACACCAGATGGCAACCATTCTATGACTTACATACCAGACGGCTACCATTCAACGACTTACATACCAGACGGCAACCATTCTACGACTGACACACCAGACGACAACCTTTCTACGACTTACACCCCAGACGGCAACCATTCTACGACTTACACACCAGACGGCAACCATTCTACCACCTGCACAACTTGCTAAAATGTGTCACAAATGTTATTTGCAGTCACACCTGAAACAGACCATTTAGTTGCTGCCTCCATTTGTATAGGCAGATCACATGATCTCAGCAATATCAGCAACATCTTTGTAAGGTCTCCACAAACTCGCAATAGGTTCACAGTGAAGTTGTGAAAGTCGTTCTTAGGTTGTGGTAAGGCTGCTACTAATCGCTGTACAGTTGCACAACTACAACTATATAGAGGGAAAAAGGCAATTAGTATAGACCCCTAAAGATTTTACAAATCAAATAGACTGCTGTTCTTGTGCGTCTGCACAAACAACCTACATAAAGCACCCAAACACATGAAGAATGCAAAATAAAGTGCATCAATCATGATGGTTGTTGGTGGGAATGAAAGACAGTACATAAATTCTTGTCACTTTTTTGTACCACTATTTTTTTAACTACATCTTTAGTACTATTTCTAGACATATTGGTGCGATCGATGTATTGAGTACATTACGCAGCGGTTTTCAAACATTGGGCTTTGTCAAATGTGACTGGGTTTTTGTACGCTAGGTTTCAATATTGCTTGTGTTTTTACCGAGTACTTTATGCAAATACGCAGCTTATCTGGAGCTCTGGTGACTATCTTGCTGACTAAGTAGTGCAACCTCACTGTGAGAGGTTTATATATTGTTGTCAATTCATCGTCATTACCTGCTATTTTTATTTTGTTACCTTCCCACAAAAATATTAACAAGAGCCCTGCCAGTATTAGCCAATGCACCTGGATTCTTGATAATAATAATAATAAAATACAAAATTTCTATAGTGCCCTATTTGGTCAAAAGGATCACTCTAAGGCGCTTCACAGAAAACAAGTCAGAAAAGCTACTGAGCAAAAGCACACTGAAATAGGTGGATTTTTACTCCCTTCTTGAAACTGTCATAGGATTTAGCATTTCTCAGGTCACTTGGGAGATCGTTCCAAAGTGAAGCTGTTATTTTGTTGGAACACCTGTTTCCATATCTAACAGTACGTGTGAAATAATAATGCTGATAATGCTTAAAGACTGGTAAATGCCGGTGACTCACTCATTTTCAAGCATGTGTATGTTATTTCAGGTGGCTTTACAAACAGAAGAAATCTTTGAACAGGTTAAATGTCATGTAAGAATCTTGAGTGGATCATGTTTTGATGGGAAAATGGAACATAACCCAACCATATGTTGATACTAATTAATAGTAACATTAAAATTACTAATTTGTATCTCATATCATCATTTTATTCACATTTATCACCTTCATGCAGAAAGTATCATGCTCATATTTGCTTTTCTGTGCTGCAAAGTAGACAGATAAATTTTATCATAATGAAATAACAGTTACATTGTGTAACCAGTAAATTATGAATATTAACGGTTAACTTGTAATCGCTATGAGGTAAGAGACATGTAATCACAAAGATTATCAGATAAGAGATAACTTGTAATCACTGAGATAATGGAAAACTTGTAATCATTATGAGGTAAGAGATAACTTGTAATCATTATGAGATAAGAGATAACTTGTAATCGCAATGAGCGAACAGACAATTTTTAATCATGGTAATCATGGTGAGTTAACAGATAATGAATTATCAGAATTGAATAACAGATAAATTGTTATCATGTGCAGTAAGTTAATGAATAAATGACGAAGTGATAATGAACAAATGGTAATAACCTCTTTAGAATAAATATTGAGATATCAATAACTTATGTACACTATGCAGTGTCTCACAAAGCTCTAACCCATTGGTTATGAAGTCATATACTTAATTCACTAACATGCTGACACAGGTTTTCATGTAACTTTTCACAGCGCTGGATGTACCGCCACTAGGAATGTGCACTAAATATGTGCACATATACAGAGCACCAGTCAGTTCAGCAATGCTATAATACATCTTCGTATACCCCCGGTCCTGTGCTACATCAATGTTTAACCAACAAGGCCTTTTTGACTGGGGCATGTTCCTGCATAGTTCTTGCGTAATGAAAAAAATCCTAAAGGTTGTCAGTTAAACTTTGATGTTGCCAAAGGGGTCTATGAAGACGTCTAACGTTACTGAACTAAGCACTAGTCAGTGATGGTCAGGTTGAAATAGTCAGCTGGTGTCACCTTGTACTAGGTGGTTA
>JAUELE010171583.1:0-22794 GCA_031471655.1 Diodora aspera
GATTTCAGTTATTTTCCTTTACGTCTTTCTGTCATAGCTGATCAAAGGATGCTAGGATTTCAACGAGTGTAATTTGAATGACATCATATCGTTGATAAAACTTCCTAATCTTGAAGGGATATCTCTTGTCTATCCAACGCAATTGGTGAATTTATTCAGTAGTCTCTCAAAATCTTGGTATCGTTTCTTTGCCCAGCAGTGTATGTTACTACATGGAAATAAAAATTACAAAGGGTACATGGTTAGAAATGAAGAGAGAACTTCAAGGGGTACATATCTCTCCCCTGCCCCCTTTACATATTATTCACATTAATGATCAAGTCCACCCCTTGACATGAGCTTTGCAGAATATTTCATTACAGACAGTCACACCCCAAACAAATTTCTGGATCCTCCATGTTCTCCAAAGGCTCAACCATAAAATTGGCAGAGAATGTAGAAAACATCTCCCAATTTAGGTATGTAAGGAACAGCCGTCCACCAAACTAGTTCTTCTTTACATGCCAGAGAACTAACACCATACATATCATCCTCAAAGTCCAGGGTATAATGACTCCGCCAATGTCCGTCATATTATTACCATAGTCGTTTTGTGTACATGGAAAGTCAAAATCTGCTAAATATAGACAACCAATGAAATAACTCTCGATAAATTTAAACATAACATCTTTGCTTCGCCGTGTTGAGAAGAGCGCCACATGATTGGACGCAAGCTTTCACTGATTGGTCAAAATGCCCGCCTCCAGACGATCCTCATGAATAGGAGTGATTCCAGGGTATAATATGACAGACCTTGGTGGAGTCATTATACCCTGGATTTTGATGATGACACCATACTTGTTTCCTTACTACTGCTTGGCACCAACCAGAAATAACCTTCGGTAACCAAATGGCAAAACTCGCATTTTATGTATAATATTCTCCAACAGTAAGGTCTCCCATGAATTTTTCATTCATATATATTCACATATCTTCAAAATGCTGGCTTCAATGTGTTTCATACAAAGTGAGATTAGCAGTCGACTGATGGCTCACAATCTTAAAGCCTGGTAGACTTATGCATTTGTTATGTATTGGCATGCAATATATTATTACACATTCTTGCATACCCCTTGTAAGATACTGGTAGACTAAATCCAAATCAGAATATTGCCAGTACATAGAAATCTACCACATCAATGATTTATGCTTTTCTACTTTGAAAATGAAAAACATTGACATAACATTAATGAAAGTACTATAAAACACTGTTCCATATTCACCAAACTATTACATTTACATGTACACTACTTGAGCAGAGTTGAAATGAACTTACTAAAATATAGCAAGTTTAAAACACATTGTGTATGCACGATAAAAATTATGTAACCACTTAGTGACGGGAACTATTTAAAAAAAAAGAAGTGCCAAATGACTGGAAAGCATGTGGAAAGATCCCCTCTTTCTAAATATGTCTGCTAAAAAAACATTTCAAATTCTGTCAAAAACAGTGCCTGCGGGCGAAAAAACGAAAAAGCCAGAAAACGCATTCAATATGACGGTCCCGGGTCGCTGCACAGTTTTGCGATATTAGAAGTCTGTGTGCGAAGTCGGAAACCTGCAATATTGCTGGCGTTTGAAAACAACTTTATAACTTCAAAAAATGTTTTAAAAAATTTATATTTTATATTTTCTTCCAGGTTACATATTTACATTTTGGGTAGGGATGCTAACTAAAAATTATCAACTAAAACTACTTGTTTCCGAACGGCATACATACATGACATAAAATATTGTGGGACATACAAAATTGCAGGTCCCGGCTTTTACCGACATTTCACCTGTTATTTGGCTCTCAAAAACTAAGTTACACATAAAAATAGAAATTTTTGCTAGGTGGTATAAAAACAATATCTTCCCGATATATTACAATAAAAAAATAAATTCTGAATTTTTCGGCACACACAATATTGTGGGTCCCGTCCCACGGACGTTTGGGGGGCAAATAGTGTGAACCGTAAAATTGCGGGTCTCGACGTTTGGCCAAAAATGTTTTCCGTAATATTGCGGTCCCGTCACTAAGTGGTTAAGTTGTCAATGTCAAAGGTGTCATTTTGATTTAATTCTAGGACCTGTTTTGTTTTAAGGTTGAAATAAGAAGTTTGTCGGAACTGACCAGGAAATGCATTATTATGAATTCTTTTTTATCTTAAATGTGAAACCTTTGATAATAAAATTGGATGCTATGAATGACATTAGTTTTTCCCTATTTGTAACTTAAGGAGCAACTAAATAATCTAATCTAGTTTGTATTTTTTTAGTGAGAAAGAAAATTTGTTGCGTAACTTCTGACTAAATAAATGCTAACTACTTTCTTGGGTTAATCTGTTTAAAATAATTGAAGATTTCATTATGTTCGTTTGTGACTGATACTGGCCTTTTCTATCCTTTTCTCCCTCCCTACCTCACTCACTCATTCACAGACGCAAGTGTATGTATATTGTGTTGGTATTTGCTGCATGTTTGTTTATACTGTGTTTATCTCACTATTAAGACCAGTGTTTCCTTGTGAACACTACATTTGAAAAGAAATCAATAAACCAATCTGATATATTTGATGATGAATGTTTGCCGAACAGATTTGCTGACATTTGATTTGTTATACATTTAATGTTAATTTCAAAGCTTTTCATTTGTAGTTATCATAGGTGTAACTTAAATCCATTGAAAATAGTCTTTTTTTAAAAAAGACATTTTTTATCCCCCACCATAAAGTATTAAGAGGTGGATATAGTAATAGTATAGTAAATGGTCCAGTCCAGAAGGGCAAAGGGTGTAGGGTGGGGTGACACCATGAATTACCACACTGAGCGACACTATCAGAGGGGGATTCTAAAGCTTCTGTACTGTCTGATATGGAAGGTCTTCAAAAAGTGGAAGGTGGGGTGACACCATGGATTACTGCACTGGATGACACCATCCAAGGAGGATTCTAAGGAGTCTGTATAATCCGGTATGGAAGGAAGTCCAAGTGTGGTGGAGGGGATGACACCATGAATTACCACACTGGGTGACACTATCAGAGGGGGATTCTATGGATTCTGTAAAATCCGGTATGGAAGATGATTGGAGGATGGGGTTACACCATGAGTTACTGCACTGAGCGACACCAACTCGAGTGACAGCACTGACCTCAGCTCATACCAGCCAAGCCTGGCAGATTGCACTAACCCGAGCACTACACACATGATACACATTCAGTTCTGTCAAAATCATAAAGGTGCACAGATGCTTCACTATCTGCAAAAATGGGGAAAGGTTATCGGTTCTCTGGAATTAGATTTTGATCTTTGCAAGTTGCACCTCAGCAATATGAGATCTAGCCAACCTGAGAGGAGCATTGAAGAATAACGAGATAAGGTTCAATTTTCTTAGCAGTGACCTAGGGTCTTGACAAAAGTCTGCCATCTGCACTACCTTGTTTCATTTTGTGTTCACTCTGTTTCCTTTATTTGCAGCTGGTCGAGCTTCATGTGTACTGCGTCCCGATTGACCTGTGGCGGGAGCACTACAACAATATGGAGAACCAGACAGTCACAAAGACAGTTTCGGCTGGAATCATCAGGTAATTCAAAGGTTATCTAAATATACTGATGGAATGAAATAAGGGAATGGTAATTGGAAACAGTGTTAAGTGAAATATCATCTCAAGTGTTCCGCATCAATGTCAAGGGGTCATACAGAGACATGAAGGACACACCAAATACTGACAGTTCATGTGGTTTATTACGGCTGACTAAGATACGCAAGATGTTAAAAATACACTGCAGGAAATGACAGAATACAGTGCAAGTATTTCAGCTCAAATCCTCACCTTTCCACAATGTTGCCCTGTTCCAATCTGGCCCTTCCTTTACCATCCTCGAAATCCAGGGTTAATGACTCCGCCAATGTCGGTCATATACCCTGGAATCACTCCTATGCACCATAGTCATTTTGTCAGTACATGGAAAGTCCAAATCTGCTAAATATGGACAACCAATGAAATGTCGATTCACTGCATGATAAGTAACTCTTGATAAATTTAAATACATTTCGTCTTTACATCGCCAAGTGTTGGGAGAGACACAACACATGATTGGAAGCAAGCTTTCGCTATGGAAGCTTCACTGAATGAATAGGACTGATTCCAGGGTATATGACAGACATTGGTGGTGTCATTATGCCCCGTGGTTTCGAGGATGTTCCTTCATATACTTTGTGGGGCTTCTGGGAAGTGATGTGACATCACTCAGAGCAAATGACATGGAAATGCTTACTGTCACCTTTCTTGCGTTTCATTTCTTCATAACGAACACAGCTTGTCCTATACCCAGCACATGTATATGCATATATATATACATCCTAAGGATGCATCGTGGCACAGTGTTTGAGAGAGACTGTCATGACACGACCAAATTCAAATTAGATCTAATGACTTGTTTCTTTACTCCAGCATACAGGGTGTAACTGACTTTTCAATAATCTCTCACTCTACGTCGTACACAGACTGTCGTACTTCTTAGCACTTTGAGCATGCATTACACATGTATATAAGCGCTCCAAAAGTGACCTGTTATTAATATTATCCTGCCCACCACGTTGCATGATTGCGAAACCTCAGTTCAGCTTGTCCACATTCTTACTACAGTAGGTGTCACAAAAGATATTGAACTATTAACTTAATAAACAAATCCATGATCTTTGATATAATAATAATAATAATAATAATAACAGCAACAACAACCACAATAATAATAATAATAACAGCAACAACAACCACAATAATAATAATAATAACAGCAACAACAACAACCACAATAATAATAATAATGATAATAATAATTAGCAGAAGGGATTTCAAAGTGAGGTAGTCAAGCTACCTGTCATTTCAAACATAACAAGGACTATTATCTGATACAATCAAATATTTTCATGTTCTGTCAGTGGAACGGTCCTTCCCTGGTTAATTGAGGGCATTCACATGCAGGTCTGCCCACCTGAAAGTCGATCCTCGTAGCTCGTGTACAAACGGTCGTCCTAGTAGGGATTGTATCTGATTACTTCTCATACCTGTCGGGACGGGACAGGCTTGACCGATTGCCGCAGATCAATGCCTCATAATTGGAAACTGATACAGATGGATGGCTTCAGTTTCCTGCTGACAAAATCACCACTCGTGGCTGTTATGACTTAACCTCCTTGGGAGATCAATAACTTGGGAGCTTACACAAAATACAAACATGTTTCCTCGTCATCTTTCGACATTTTGTCTGGAGTTTTTAGGTTCAGTTTAACTTCCATAAATGTAGATAAACTGCAGGTTTGCCACCGCTCAGGCAAATTTAAGGGAAAAGTCAGGGAAATTCAGGAAAATATTCCAAAGTCATTTCCTCGACTTGGCATTCAGTGCTTTATGGGGTATCTGTCATGGGAGACGGATAAAACCACCACAACTCCATTCTTGTAGTGGGGGTGGGGGTGGGGTAGGAGGTTTTTTATGGGCTTAATTTAAATGAGGCAGTTACCTTGCTTTCATTCAACTTTGATTTGCTGTGCTTACCATGGTGATATGCCTGAAGAGTTGCTGATAAACATGCAGTCTGGTTAAGACCGATCTTGGTTCTCTTTTGTTCCAACACATCGGAACCAGGATCTGGGAAAAGTAGTTGTGCACTATTTCAGCCTCTTGAAATTGAATGTCATGCAGTTGGAGAAAGAGGGAGGTAATCAGATGGCTGGAATTGGTCTGGGACAAAGTTGTTAATGGTCTTTTCTTAGATCCTGGTTTTGATGTGATGGAGCAAATATGAACCAGGACTGGTTTTAACCAGATTGATAATTAAAAATGTTAAATGTAGTACAACTTTCTCAATTGTAACAAACTAAGGTACTAAATCTTGATCTTGTACTACTCTTTACCTTGGTCTGTTTACTCTCGGAATGCAGTGCTTCTTGAACTATTTCAGTGTCATTCACTCTTCAGTATTTATCACAAAATTCTTTGCACCCTCAACTAACTTTTCTTATGTTTCTGGTAATTTTCTTCTTATCCTCCCTTGTGTTTCATTCCCCTGTGTTTAACGGTCTTCCTACATGCGAGCGTATCTGGAGTTATTCCCCCTGTTGACTTAGCATTATGTTTTCCGCCATCTTGATCAATGCTGAACTTTCAACATTGTTCATTGAACTTGAATAAGGACAATTTAACATGGTGTCAGAAGTGGGAAAATAGAATAACAATAATTTCTTTACCCTTGGGTGAACTATTCACCGGTTTAAGAAGCACTGGCCTGATACATGTCGGGCAGTAGGTCTGACAATTGCTGAAGAACTTACCCACCTACCAAGTTTAAATCAAATCAAGAGTATATGTTTCAATGGTTTACTTTTTCAGGGTACAACCAGACATAAGACTAACGGATCTTCGGGAAGAGCTTCCCAACCAGCTGGAGCTTAATGCAATTCCTCGTGAATATGTTTTCTTAAAGAGTGTTGGACGAAACCTAACAAGGGTAAGTATTTAGCTTACTTCTAAGTCTGTCTTAAATAAGAATTATATTTCAACTTATGTGGGTTAATTGAGAAGTGAGTTGGTCTCGTAGGTCACAGGCGTGAGAAGTTAAGTAAAGTCGAGTTGGATGGATGAACGGCTGGCATTGTAAGACTCTCCAGTCTTCAAGGGTTTTTCCCTGCCTCACACTGAGACACTGGCAGTGTCAGTGGTTTCCCCTTAAGCCAGTGGCTTTGCTCGTTAAATGCCTCAGTCCTCTCAGCTGAGATTGGGTACCTGGTCGGAAAGTGATTGTATTGTAATGTTAACCTACATTATGTCGAATACTTCCTTGGGTGTTGAGAAAAAGTTGTGGATTGTAGATGGTTTCCATGACAGGGACAAAATAGTGTGGAGCACTTTTAGCACACAGCTAGTGTATGGAGTTTATTGGGATTTAAAGAGCCATATTATTATTATTGATTGTCTTCTCCAGCAATGTCCGTCTTGGACAGTTCTTTGCAGGAGGATACCCTGCATTAACAATGTCACTGGATGTAGTGAAACCTTTGTGCTCTCTACTGGTACTGGTAAACCATGGGTGATGTCATGTGAGGTGAGCTGGTCTTGTGTGCCGAACATTGGTCACTCGCTTGAGAAGCAACGTCGAGCCTTGGCAGTAGTTGGATGGGTGATCGGTTGGTGTCACAAAAGCTCTCGGGCCTTCAAGGGTTCGTACTGCCTGCCTCGCACTTAGACGCTGACGTGATCAAGACGTTATAATGATGTCACAATGTCAGCGGTGTCATCTTGGGCAAGTGACTTTGCTCCAAACTGCTACATTTGCCTCCTTTTAGAGTGTTGTGAACTCTGAGCGCCCAAAAAGGCTGCTTGGGTTACACCAGGGTAATAATGTGAAGCACTCTGAGCAAGTGTTACAAGCATGGATTTAGCATTATAAAAGGTGCTAAATTATTATAATTACTATTATTATTATCATCATTAGTGTATTATGGTTTTCACACACATGCTAAATACGGGATTCACTCCTGGGTGGAGCTGGTTTCGCTACACATTTGGCTTCACACTACAATGTAATACACATTCACTGCTCAACTAATGTGCATCAAGTAATTCACCTCCCATAGGTAGTTTCAATACTGAATTATCTAATTTCGGGTGTAAAGCTATAAAATCTAATACAAAACTCACTTCCCAGTTGTGTGACCAGAACTATAATGCATCACTTATGGAGCAGGGTATTTTTTGTTTTGACATTTTTGATTAGCAGCTTTGACCTTCTGGACAAAAATAAGCATTTGGTGCAAATTGGTCATCATTATAAATGAGAAATTGATAAGCAATCAGCCACAATTGAATAGCAATCAACTGAAATTGACTAGCAAACTGCGATGCGAACTCCAACATAAAATACCCTGTGGAGTGAACTTCCAGTGAAACATGAACTAAATATGTAATGTGAATGCAAGATGGTGTCACATTGCATTACCTTCTTTTGGATCAAATACTGAATTTATTAATACTTGTGCAAATACTGTGTGTGTGAACATAAGGATTGTATTTACTTTAAAATTTAGGACCATAGTGATCTTTTTCTTCACTTTGAAACTCACTCCAAACAGAACCCTTTTACAAGTGAATCTGATAACATTGGAGAGCTCAGCACTGTTCAGTGCATATTCAGGATAATTTTCTAAACAAATATATTGCCCTTATGTGACTGATTTAATCAGTGACACTGTCGGAAAGTGAGATGGTGAGTGAGAAAGTGAGTTGGCATGTCTTCAAGAGGGCAGTGAGAACGAGAAAAAGTGTGGGCAAGAAGGAAATCCAAAGACTCAGGCTGGTACTCAAGATAGCCTGTTGAATCTGGTATTAACTGGATATGATAATTTTGTACAAGATCAAGTGGAACTGTCTGTAAAGGGATTCAAACTTGGGACTTCAGGCAGGCCACAGGCCGTACCACTGGATTCCTGATCCCTTCTAACCTGAAGAAAATCACAAGAATATTTAATGTTGGATGGGAACAGCGATTCCAAAATTGGTGAATCGTTCTTCCATGATGAATGAAAATGCTTTCATATAAATGACCCATGATAGGTGTATGAATAAATATATTTTAAAGATATTTTCAAATTTCTTTGACCATTTTCATGTAGTTGGGAGGTTTTAAAACTGAATAAATGAATCTTCTGAGAAATAAGTAAATTTAAGTCCTTGATCATCTGTCAAAATAATTATATATATAAATATTTAAACACAAAGGAAAAATGCTTAAAATTAAGAATAAATCTTGTGAACAGTAGTTGCAGATTTATAAAAACATTTGAATATTATTTAAGGCAAATGACACTGGAAAGCTTTCATGGCCGAGAAATTATGTTGACAGAGAAGTTATTGACCGAAGCCTGTGTTTATTTCCGTCAGCTTATCCAGATCACTGATTATCGTTTATAAATGAAATTAACCATGAGGTTAAGGTACAACATATAAAGGGCTGGGGATTATTGCTGTTCACTTGTATATAATTTATAACATTGGACGTATATAAATCAATGTATATTTCAGTCGATCCTAATTCCCCAACTGCAGGGTTTACTGTGCTTTATCACTTTGTAAGACCTCCCGGGTGTACCTGTAATGAAAAGTAATTTCCTATCAAGGATCAAAGAGGAATTATTAAATTTTGATTTAACTGTCTTTTAACAATGTGGCTGCTGTGAAGTGGGTTTGGGTTATTGTGACACATAGGGGAATACAGGATGTTTAGAAGGGGTCGGACTGTAAATTTTCAGTATCAGTTGGAGGGGGGGAGGGAGTTTATTTTAATAAACCTCAAAGAGAGTCTAGACTGTAAAATTCTTGTCTCAGGATGGGGTGGGAGGAACACCATTCCATGACTTTCAAAACAGAAAAGGTAATATGGGTGACCAAATCGAGATGTTACCCTTATGCTATAATGGCTGCAGAAAGTATAAATGTATACATATATGTACATTACACAGAATAAAGACAGTGTTTATATGTTTATTGTTGTCTGATTGACATGGCAGATCATCGGTATCAGATTTTCATATTTCTGTAATTTAGAGGTGGAGGAATATATAACTAACAGAGACAAAACATTCGTAATCACGCGTGCCCAAGATGAACTGATACAAACTATAAATTGCAACCTATTATGTGCACAAAGTGACTGATAGATTTATTAATTACATTAGGTCAAAGTGACCTTGTCGTTCATATCCAGTGTCATGTCACGCAAAGTCTTTTTTTCTCTGGGATTACAGTATTTGCTGCATACTTTATGATTATCTTAACGTTTTAATGAACATCGAGCCAGAAAAATAATTTTGGTGAATGTTGTTCATCATATTTATTATGTCAGAGCTTGTTTCCTATTTCTTAGTGGACATGGGGTGGAGGAACAGGTGACAAAATAGTGAATTGGATAATTTGAAGGAAATAAAAAACAAATAAAAAATGGATGGAGAAATGAATGATCGTAATGGAAGAATGATGAAATGAAAGAATTCAGGAATGAAAATAGCAGATTAATAGATAAAAAAAGGAATTAAAGAAAGGATGAATGAAGGAAGAAAAAGAAGGAAGGAATTAACAAATGATGTGATCAAACACATTTGTCCAGCATCAGAAACATCCAGCTCCCCACTGGTGATGCAGGCTTTCCTCCTGCACTCAACTTGTGAAAGTGGGCCTATGGATGAAAGATTGCAGAGTCCCACTATAAATCCAACCAACCCCCCACATTTTGTCCACTTTGGGATTTAAGTCTTTTGTTAAGAACATTTAACAAGAATATGTAACAACAATAGTCCAAATTAAAAAAATCAAACAATTATGAGAATTTTCCAGGTAATGATGTTTGTATAAAATGTTAAGACCAGATGAGCTGGTTATAAACTGTTCACACTGACAATGTACCAGTTTTGCCTACCATATATGTATGGAGTTTGATTCCCGGTTTTGGCGTTGTTTCCTTAGACAAGAAACTTAATTCACATTGTCTCCTGAAGTCTACCCAGCTGTAAATGGGTACCTGGTCGGAATGTGATGGCAGTTGTGAAAGCTTGGGTTGTATACTCCCTGGGAAGTTGAGATATGCTCTTGATTGTACATTGTCTGAATGACCAGGGTAATAATGTTGATAGCATCTAGAGCAATCACCGAGTGATTGGATTGTGAGCGGAATAAGATCACATATTATTATTATTATGTATGAACCCTTCTTGCTCAGTAATATTGATTCTGAGTGAACAAATCCAATTGCAAATACATATAAGGAATTATACTTTCCAGGCTTCAAGAATTGTTGAGCAAGAGTGAAAAAAAGGCCTTGTTACTAGGTAATGATATCCGAACAGTACTCTCTGATTGGTATCTCAACAGTGTATGGAAGCTCACCTAATCTACAGGTGATCTGTTTGAACCTGATTTAATTCGTTCAGGTGTTGTCAGGTGTAAACAAGGTGTTGACAGTATAAACTTTCTTTGTGACCTCAAACATGGGGATACCAACCTTTATTGATATAAAATATTTTATATTAACTACAATAAATATTTATGAGAATTAGGAAAGAAATTACACAGCTTTTTTCAACCTATACAATATCCCATAATACCTTTGGTACGTGCTTAAGTTAGGGTAGCAACTAATTGTGTGGTCATATTTTGAGATCAGAGATTTATTGTTGACATGTATCTTCTTATCACTTTGATCCTATTTGCATTTCTTTTAATTCGATACAATCATTCAGGTTGTCTGTTAAAAATACTCAAAGTCTGATATATTGCGGTCTTCACACACAAAGTTGATATTATTTGGGTTATACAAGGGTTCTAATTTCAGTTTCATAATGAACTTGGGATTTTTGTGTGGTAACTCAAGGCAGTGCTTGCTGAACCCTCGTTCTGTATAAAAATTTGAATAACCAATGGCTAAATTGTTTGACATTTTTGGAAACTTTTATCTTACTTTTCCTTTGTGTACAATTTATATATAAAATATCAGTTGTCATATGAGCGAAAACAGTGAACTAATTTTATATTTATTAACCATGTAAAACCCCAAATCACTCACTCACTCATATTGATTTGAAATTCTAATAAAAGTTTACATAAAAATAAAAGTATTCTTGTGCCCTTTGCATTGTGACAAAAAAAACCATTTTCTTTCATAACGTAAAACTCAAACTGAACGCATCTGTGTTTAAGTTTTGACTCTGGTTTGTATCTTTATGATGTTGTACATTTTTATTGGGAGATTGATGCTGAACTGACAGAAATCAACTGATTTAGAGGTTTCTTCACTCACTGGTTTTTGGTTCGTTACATCATGTTAGTACTGAAATCAACTGACTTAGAGATCTCTACACTGGTATGTTTCACTCCATGTCATGTCATGACAATGTTGAAAGAAATGCTGCTCCCATGTAAAACGCTGACCCAGTTCCTGGTACCGGTATGCATTTTGCCCATTGAATGTATGTGTTGAAGGAAACACATTCATTTGTTCTTCACAAGACATTAAACAACATATCAAAGGAGTATAGAACACCCAGACCAAAAGTTGTACTGAACCATAAACAAGCGTTCGCTCACGTCACTGATTTCATATAACAGATGAATAGAAAAGGGCTTAGTTAGTCTCCCTGTAGGTTTCCACACTCTACTTGCCACACTTCAGAAGTCAAAAACAATGCTGACAATGTGTCCTTAGCACGAATAACACGTACCAGTACAGAGAAACAATTTTGTTTGGTTAAATCTCTAAATAAGAGCAAAGGTTTTTAAACGCTTTGTTTTCCCAAACCAAGATATAATGGTCTTGAGATATCGAGAAAGCAAAGAGGGCTCTCTTTGTGTATAGGGACCATTCTGGTTATTGGGAGATAGCACAAGTGTTAGGTATATATCTCTAGTGACTTAAGGCTCTAGCTATCAATTACACTTGATAAGTCTACAGAGACCTATGTAGGATAAAAGAATCTTGGTCTTAAGTACCCTTTTGTGATTCAGCAAGATTTAGAAGTGTCTAGCTCGTTCTGTTAAGAGCCTTGTTTGGCAAGGAGTGAGATGTTTCCTGAACAGAAAGGACAGTTCAGTAGTTTTGCTTTTATGTTTATCTATCGGTTGAACCTTTTAAACTTTTCTTAATTAAAATAACAAATAAATGCATAAACTTAAAAAGTATGCAAATAGATGTAAGTAGGTACTTATACAATAATATATAAATACACTCCTTGTCCCCTCAAAAAATAAAATAAAAAAAGGAATAGAAAAGAGTAAACATTTAAAAAAAAGAAGTTATTTCTTCTTTTATGTTCAAAGGTAAGATTTAAACTTTTATTAACAGTGTGTTTATGAATAATGTAAATGACATAATATTACAGAGTAGGTATTTTGGTCAGCTAATTTGACACCTGACAGGAATAATTTTGAACTGAAAGTCAGTAATTTCACTGTATCTGATATACTGACACAGCAATATTAAACAACATTGCACTCACTGACTTAAAAATAAATGTTTTTGCAAAACAGTCTGCTATATAAATAAAGTTGCACCTCATGTGTTTTGTAGGTAATTTGTATAATTTATCTGGTATGATATTTCAAATTCTATCTGAAGTGAATAGGGCTGTGGGATGGTGCAGTGGATGACGCATCAACGCAGCAATCTGCTAGCCTTGGAGGTTGTGGTTCGAGTCCCACCCAGGCACCTCTCTCAGCCTGGAGAGACAGGAACCCTGACACCGACGTGACGTTGGTGAGACTGTGGTGATGTGGCTGAAAGATTGACAAAAACAATGTAAAACCCCAAATCACTCACTCATCCTGAAGTGAATATTTACCATAGGTGTGAACGGTTTGCATGTGATTGGACTATCTTCAAGAGCTTCCTAGTGTTTGATCTGTCGGTAAATTTAGGTTCAGAGCTCAGTGTAAAACTCCCTATCAGTCCTAGATATGTTTGTGACAGTTTAACTGCCAGCCCCACAGTAATCCCTCGGTATACCTGAGCAAGCCATTCCAAGTCATGTACATTCCATGGTGGTCAAGACGCTGTTACACCTGTCCTTTGATTGCACCTGTAACAGGTCAACCAGTTTCTGATTTATTATTGATATGAGAAAATTGAGTTTAAGGACGTTGTAAATGTAAGAAGATATGAGTGTGTATTGTAACAAATTATTAAGGTTATAGTGCTGATAAAGCTTGTTGACCCAAGATATACTTATCTTGTATATGATATATAAGTGAATGAATTGTTTAACAATTTTGAGTCGCACAAACATTCACAACTGTGATAAATGTTGGCATGTTTATGAGACATTACGAGTGACACTTGTGAGTGATTTACTCTGATGTTGTCACTCAGTGGGTGGTCTGGGAGTGACACAATCAGAGAATAGGGTCTCAGTAAGCCAATGCTTGGTTGAAGACTGTTAGAGGAATATGTTCTCTTTTAGTTGACTTTTAGAGCCTCTTCTTTCACATTATGTTATAATTGAAAATTAATCTTGCGCATGCAGGTCAGTCTTTTTATATCTAAATTACTAGACTTCTGAGGAGTGATGTGGTGTCACTTGGAAAGAATGTGGCCCCAGTAGCCCCATGCTTGTCATACAAAGCAACAGAAATAGGGATCTTTTGCTTTCACTTTTCTTGTTGTTAATCTCTGTATAGAACTGAATTTTCCCAGTGTGCACCTTGCACATCTGGTTGTGTTGTGACTGAAATATTACCCTTGCAGTGGCAAACATAATTTTCAGTCCATTATACAATAATGATGATGATAATGATGAGGCGCATATACATCTTGCCAAACTATGGCTGAAATATTGCCCCTTGCAATGTAAAAATCCATTTCACTCACTCACTCTTGCCAAACTCTACATGGACCTTCCGCACCACCATGGAGCATGACCAGAGTTCCTCATTATTATGCTGGTCATTCAGACAATGTACAATCAACAGTATTTCTCAACTTCCCAGGGAGTATACAACCCAAACCGCCTGTTAGACGCTAGAATGTTCACTTGCACAATTACCATAACTTTCCAACCAGGCATCCAAGGAGTAGATTTTAAAGAATGTTAGCTGGTCAGAAGGACCATGCACCACCTGCTAGAATCTAGTGGTCTGTCTGGAATTGTGGTGGTCACTGTGACACTTACCAGTCCTGCACTCAATGCTTTTTACACACTCCTATTAGTTTTACTGATGTCTTCAATTGTTTTTTGTGGGAAAAAAAATAAGACCAGCCAATAACAATCATGATTATCAAGACTGATGCATAACTAAACGGTTCATGCAGGAAATGGAGCATTGCAAATTATACAATGTTGCCTTCAGGACATAAAAGATCATATTAGATGAACTGCAACACGTTACAAAGGAGTAAAATCAAGCTCAAGTGATGAAGCAGCAAAAATAAATATCGCAGCATCCTAGTGTTTTGGTTGTGACCCATAGCATCTGTCGGGTGTTTACGGGTCACTGGACTACTGTTACATCCAACCCTAGTCTATATAGGCACATGATATTGTTGAGGTTAATCTGCCATGATGAATCTGCCACTCTTTATTATCCTTATTACAGGAATATTGAAAATTTCTTATTTCATTAATATGGGTGGTTGTCACAGAACAGTGCCAATGACCATTTTCAGGTAGACCAACTTGAGCAGGTGGAGTAAAGTACCTTGTCCAAGGGTACAGCTAGCATGGTACTACAGGGTTTGAATTTTCTTAGGGCACAGCAAGTGTTACCTTGGGTATGAACCAATATTTTAGGGCACCAAGGCAAGTTGATTGGGCACTAAGGCATATATTTCCTTAAAAGTAGAGCACCGTAGCAACTGTTTACATTTAAAAAAAATTGCTCTCAATCCTCTGGGTACCATACTACAGGACCACCCCTTTCAGCACCATGGGTTCGAACTACCACCTTGCCTCTATAATAGAACTGAAGGGTTTGGGTGATGCTCAATCTGTTTACAGATTTTATTGAACATGTTTGGCGAGATACTGCCGTGAAAGCTGATTTTTAGCTATAAGTGATACGGCAAGTGAGTAGGGCACAGCATTTGCCTTGGTGAAGTTCGAACCCCCGTGGAAGACCTGACCATCTTTGGGTAGTGAGTCGGCCGCTTGATGCTTGTTGCTATCCCACCTCCAACCAGGGACACCTCTCCTTCAGCCTGGAGATTGAACCCTAACACTGGCAATGACATGATGTAGACCAAGGCATGAACATCCTACCTGGCTCAGATGACTTGTACCCAAATCTCAAAATGGTGCCTTTCTCATGATAATAGCTAAAAAATCACTGGAAATATAATTAAGAGTCTTGTATAGCACTGACTCCATCCACAAGGTGTAATGCTCAAACTCTCACACATTATTACCCTGGTCATTGAAACAATGTGCGATCCACAATCTTTCTTAACTCCCTGGGGAGTACACAACCCAAGGTGCCTGTTAGGTCCTAGAAGGTTGACTTTAGCATTATCATCACTTTCCGACCAGGTACCAATTTCACCTGGGTGGGCTATTGCAATATATGAGTAAAACCACTTGCCCAAGGTAACAGCACTGACATTAATTAACTACCAGTGTCTCAGTGCAAGGCAGGGTGAACCCTTGACCTGAGAGCTTTACAACTTTTAGCCTTTCACCCATCCAACTACACTCCAGGTTCAATGTTGCTTAACTTTTCAAGCTTGTTACCTGTGTGTGTTGTACGAGACCAACTCCCCCCACAAATATTATACAAATATCACTTACTGACCTATCTTTCTCATTTTATTTCAGTTAAGAACCAAGCAGGAATATTCGATGAAAGCCAAGCATTTTGTGCCTCCTTTCGTAAGTACATGTGTATCAGTGTAAACATGGATATTTTCTGAATAGTGTTCTGGCTCTGGCTGAAATATTGCCAAAAGCAATGTTTCAAAAAACAGTTTCCGCTGAGCTACAAAATTATTGGTCCCCTGGTCCCAAAATATATGAGGCTACAGTAAAGCTTTCAAAATTTCAAACTTTAAAAAATTTAAAAAATGTTGATTGTTACCTTCAACAGTTACCAAAATTTTAAAGTTTTCACATATATTTTGGTGGCAATTTCCAAAATTTTGAAGTCTAACTTTATCCAAGATCACTAATTTCCAAAAAACTGACAAACATGCTTTATAACTTTTGTGTATTATTCAGGGTATGTACATAATTCAGGGCTCGAAATTAAGAAAATATGAGGTGTGCCTTTGGGCACCATACCTCATTTTTAGGTGTGCCAATTCTTAGTTCTAGTGTGCCCAATTTTTTCTAAAAGAGTAAGTATCTGTTAGATGGTTCCAGACAATCTAATCACGTAAAGCCAGCCCTCATGGAAATAAACTCAGCCAGAATTATTAATGTTTTAAATGAAGAGTGGACTTTCAAACTGACAAAAGCACTGAACGAAAAACCTGTTCTGAAAAGTTACTGTGCCAAGTGGGCACTCTCTACAGAATTTCAGTGTGCCATATATGATTTTTAGTGTGCCGAGAGTACGGCGGCACCACTAATTTCGAGCCCTGTAATTGTATGTATATTTATCGTTCCATAAGGGTTTTTTTTAAAAAGAAATCACAGGGTTTGACCACGAATCCAACTTTAAGTCATTAAAATCATATTCTTAAACCCTTAGTGAAAAAGCCATTAAGACCCTTTGTGAAGAATCACTTGAGAAACAATTAAGGCATTAAAACAGATCCTGTATCCTGTTATACAGGGTGTCACAAAACATGCAGTCCCACAGACTTTTTAAAACAGATTCACGCTTTGTATCAGATGACAGTTTAACACCACATCTTTGTGAGAGAATTGCCTTTAATTCTGTTATACAGGGTGTCACAAAACATGCACTCCCAGAGATATTTGCCGAGGGAAACCTGAATCTGAAAATCTTATTGGTTAACAAAGCGTTAAGAATTGTTTAGGCCTGTTGACAGCCCGGAACACATGTTATCTGTTAAGTCTGTTTATCTTTGTGTAGTCCTTATTGATCACATTGTGCACAGGAAATAGAATCGGATAGGCCAGCGTCAACATTCGCGTTGACATAGGATAATGCTTTATGTTGATTTTGTTAGAATAACTGACCACCTCAAGTGGGTATTGTTTTCATAGGGTTTAGATTGATTAAATGACAATGCATTAATGTACGACAAATGGTTTAGACTTGAACAGGTAACAACTGTAAATAATTTTATTGTTTTTCTATCATTAATGATTAGGTGAAACTTGGAGTTATCAAGAAAATATTATTGTATTATTTTATTGGTTAGTTATTACTTGGATGACTGATTTGGTACCATTTAGCTTAATATTGGACATTTAAGAAAGATGATAATTAAGGAAACATGCAAATCATATGTTGCGGCTTGTTCTTTCGGTTTTCTGGGCCCTGTGGGGTTCCCCGGGGGTGTCGCTCGTACACCAGAATGAATAGGACTCCAGTATCCTCATGCTTGCCGTAAGAGACATCTAAAATTAGCATCTTTTGCTCTTTCTGTTTTCTGTACCCTGTGGGGTTCCCTGGGGGTGTTGCTCTAACACCAGAAAGAAAATGAGGTACCTGGGCCTCCTTCAGGAGTGTTGTGAACTCTGAGCTACCAAGATGGCTGCTTGAGTTACACCAGGGTAATAATGGGAAACCATCTGAGCATGCTATACAAGCATGGACGTAGTGCTATACAAGACCCACATTATATTAATATCGTAAGCTTTGTTGGAAAATATAACTGAGAGCAAATGGGAAAACATGATACAATAATGATGAATTTTTACTTTATTTCAGGCATTTGCAGCGGAGTTGTTTCTCCTGGAGATGCCTCCAGATGCTATGGGAAGCGAGGTGGACTCGCGTTCCCAGTCTTCATACAATCAGCTTAATGAGAGCCCTAGGGGAACAAACAGGGGATATAACTCTTACAGGGATGACTCAAAAGAACCCGGATCGAAAACTTTTCGTCAAGACTATCGGGATCGGGATCGTTACAACGATAAATATAATCAACCAAGTAAGTTTAAGATAATAAAAATCAACCTGAGTCTGTTTCACAAATTTTTCCTTAAACACTTCAATATATTTTTTTAAAGTGTACTTGAGTATTTAAATTTAAATAAATGATTTTTTGGCAGAAACTGAAGAATATTGTAAATTCTAATTAGTCAACATTTATTTGATATTGTTACTTGCTATTAATTCTTGACTTTTCTTATAATAAGTAGTAAATTGCATTGAATCTCTCAGAATTGTGATAGAGGTTTGATTGCCAGGAATATGCTGGCTTTTCTGAAAGGAATTTCAACTTTCAAGGAAATTTGAATTTTTAATAAGTTTTGTAGGCAAAATAGTAAGAACTTTAACTGCAATTCTGATTTTCTTGATACCTAGAAGAAACAACAGATCGATCTTCTCACCGAGGTGCCCATCCCCGGGGTAAGATTTTGAAAACAAGCTGACATCACCAACATTAATATCATCGCATTAGCTGCACACATCATTCTACACATTTGTAGACAAATTTCAGTTTATTTAGATGCATATTTTCTTGAAATTAATATGGTTGTCACAATTTTACCTAACTAGTGTGATCTAGTGTGTTCAAATATTTGGAATTTTGCCAAATTTTAATTATGATTTATTATGACATTGTTACCGAAAGGAAGTATTGTTTTGAGAAATTAATATACAGACACAAACTCCTTGAAAAATACATGCCATTTATATTGGATTTCGTAAAGTTAATTTTGATAAGCATAAATTCATTGTAAGTCTTACAAACCACTTATTATACATGATTGGTGTTTCTTCATTTAAAGATGGAATTGATCAGACACCCAGCCAATATCGAAATGGTAAGAGGTTTTGGTTTATGAAGTTTTATATTTGTTCAACTTAGTGTGATTAAGTGTACTGTCATACTTATCTGATAAATTACATTTATGTAATAAAATATTGACTTTTTTACATAACATGAACTGCTGTCATAGTGTACTTCAGTATCACAAATTATTAAGAAAAACTTAAACCAAAAAAAACCAAACTTGTGTAAACTGGCGGCCAAAAGAAAATGCACACTTGAAAAATTGCTGTAAAAAGTAAATTTAAAAAGAAAATACAAACTAAACCAACTGAAAATATTGGCCCAAACAATCCGTTGATAATTATCCTGAAATAGTGTGTGTAGTCACTCTATTAAACATTAAACAATGTCAGTGGTGTCACCTTGGGCAAGTGGCTTCGCTCATAACTGCCTCAGCCCATCCAGCTGTAAATTGGGTATCTGGTGGGAAAGTGATGGTAATTGCGAGCTTTAACCTACAAGTGCCCAAACAGTCAGCTTAGGTGGAATACTCCCCAGGGAGTGGAGAAAAGTGTGTGGATTGTAGATGGTTCCAATGACCAGGGTAATAATGTGCAGTGCTTTGAGCATGCACCTAGTGCATGGAGTTAGAGCGATATAAGAGGCCATTATCATTATTATTATTACTTCAATTCAACATGAATTTTTCTTTTAGTTTGAGAGTTAAAAAGGGTGGGCACTTTCTTTTGCCTGGCAGTATATATTTTTGAAATATTAATTAAATTATATTTTACTAAAAAGTAAATAGGATGCCATACATACACTTTCCATTTTGATAAGTTTAATATATTATAATTACATGTAGGCCTATCATATTGCCAATTGAAATGGTCTGTTCAAATGGTATGATGATTGTATCTTATATGCAAGTCAGTGAGATTCTTGAAAAGACATTCACTTCTGAATGAAATTATTCGAAGTTTTATTCGATATGATAAACTAAAACAAATAATTACAGATTAATTATGAGTTGATTTGATTGTGTAAAGTACCTAAAATGCCTTTCAATATTTGATTTGAAAATGGAGATGAAACTGGCTTTGAAGCTGGTGGAATACTTTCAGTAATGTATGAACTTGGTAATCTCTGTATTGTACAAAAGCATTTCAAGAAACTATTTTTTTGGTTTGAAGATAGAAGAGATCAGTCACCCAGTCGATACCGTAATGGTAAGAGGTTGTTTGTTTTAAAGAAAAGTTCTAAAATTTGTTGAACATACTAAAATTTTAATTTCATAATTTCATATAGACTTGATACATAAGGCGAGACAAATTGGTCAAACACTTCAAATGCCTGACCTCAAATGTGATCTACTGTCTCAATGTTCTTAATTTTGCCAAATTAATTCTTTCAATTAAAAAGAACAAGCTCAAACCCACCCAACCCAATTCTCGTGTCGTACAATGGTCCCTTGGTATAATGCCCTTTCAGACTTTGTTATACTGTAGTCTCATTTACCAACCTGCGTTTTAAATGAAACTGATGAAATACTATCAGTAATGTACTAATTATATTATCTTCTCTGTATTGCATACAGACATTTCAAATAATTATTTTTTGTTTGAAGATAGAAGAGATCAGTCACCCAGTCGATATCATAATGGTAAGAGGTTATTTGTTTCAAAGAAAAGTTCTGAAATTTGTTGAACATACTAAAATCATAATTTCATATACTTGATAAACAATTAGAGAAAATTGAGAAAGATTAGTTCAGTTACCTGACCTGCAATCATAGATCATAGACAGCCTCTTGGCTTCAAATTCATAATGTAGCCTTTTATTTATATGGTATATTTTTATAACTTTCCATTAGTAGTGAAAGAATTTTACTGAACTTAATATTTAGTCAATTTTTTTATGTAACTGTTAATATCACCTAGTTTTTCGATATTCATAATATAGTTAGATTATGGTAATGATTATGACAATGTTTATGTAAGGGAATCATGTTGCAGAATTTCAATTGATTGATATGAAAATTGTACTGTAATCAGCTTTTTTTTTAAATCAGCTAATGAACAAATAAATTATTGAGATAAGCTTACAAGTGAAATTTTAAATCACTTATGGTATTAGTGAAACTTGATTATATTTTGGTTTATAATAAAGAAATCACTTACACTTATTATTTTTCCACTTCAAGATGGAAGTGATCAGTCTCCAAGCCGATACCAAAATGGTAAGAGGTTATTTAAAAAATACCTGTTCATTTTGAGTTTGTTTATTATACACTATAATTAAATTTTCTTGTTATAAATATTACATAAAGTGATTTTAAGAAACTAGCTATAAATATAGTCATTTGCTTTCTACTATAGAAGAATGCAGAATACAAGTTCAAAACAATTGTTACAGTAATATTTTTGCTATTTGGTTTAAAGATTTTGGATCAGATCGTTCATCACTCACATACAGGCGTGGTAAGAGTGTGGCTCTAAGCTGTGTCCAGCGTATTTAACATTATTGTTTTGTCCAAATTAACCTGCATGTGTGTTATTTACTAAATAATGTTTTTGTTATATTTATACGACTGTCATATTGCATGATATTTTTATAAATTTTGTTTTCATAATTGTCCTAATTGTTGTGTATGCCTACTAATGAGCATCTGGGTCGGGAATTGTTGTATTCCAATTATTCTAATACGGTTTTGGGAGAAATCGGCTGCAAAAAACCCACTATTAGCAAAATTAATTTATAAGATAAACCAGTTCTAAACAAAATGCTTCTTTGGATTGGATTAAATCAGTCCAAATTAAATATAATTTTACAGTAATCCTTACTGACGCAAATTAAAGCCAGTATTAGTCAAATTGCCATGACATTTGAAGCAGTGAAGAAATGTAATAAATAAGAGTAATGATAGTGAGGATTATATTGTGCCAGACTCACTCACAAGGAGCACGCTCATGGCGTCTCACATTATTTCCCCAGTCATTCAAATCCTCAATCCATAGAGTATACAACCATCTACCTAAGCTGCTTTTGACCCTTTGACAGCTAACATCAGGATCCCATCCATTTGACCAGATACCCAATTCTCAGCTGGGTGGCCTGAGGCAAAGCCGCATGCCTAAGGTGATACCACTGACTTAGTCAGTATCTTTGCGACTTGTCTGCAACACATGCTGGTCACCCATCCAGGTAGGGCCAGGTCTCCAGGATCCAGGATTTGCATAAAGGGAGGAGGGGGGGCACAACATAATTGATGACAGATATAATTTTTCTAAGGGGTGTTCGGAGATGTGTTTGCCTGGAAAATTTTGAAAATTGAACATGCAAAATGGTATTCTTGGTATATTTCATGAGTTTTCGTAATATTTTA
>JAUELE010171584.1:0-13725 GCA_031471655.1 Diodora aspera
CTGATGTGCCTCTTGCACATCACATTGTGCTATGGCTGAAATATTGCCCCCTGCAATGTAAAAATCTATTTCACTCACTCACTCTTAACAACAGAATTTGTTTCTTTACTCTCGTGAACGAAAAAATTGTGTGTGTATTTTTGTAACGAAAGAATTTGTTTGCCTCTTAGTCTGCTCTGGTGCTGAAAGAGGCGGCTGCCATGGCGAGAGAGCTATACACTGACTCCCTGACTTTGTTTGGGTTGCAAGATGTGAGTATTTTGAAAAGAACACTGTGACACAGTTATGTCTTTAAAACTGGCTTTCAGAGCTTTTAAAGGAATCAATTCGAGACAAATTTTATTTAGTACTGGTGGCTTTGTAGCCCAAGAGTACTAGATAATTGTGTTTCAGTCAATCTGTGCATTGTACAAACAGTGTGATTTACAGCAAAAAAGCACTATAATAATGATAATAATAATATGGCCACTTATATCATGCCAAACTCCACACCACGAAGGGGCATGCTCAAAGAGCTTCATAATAAAATTGAATGCATTCACTGACTAATCCCTGATCAGCTGCACATGTTAGAAAATTGACAATTATTTCTTGATACAGACGCAACACACAAGTCTTCCTGTACAACGAGAGCTGGTGGACCTGGAGGTGGAGGTCGGGGACATCCTGACGGAGATCCTGTTGCTCCAGGCTAAAGAGGCCAGGCTGCAGCAGGAGAGGGACTATAGGAAAGGATCTGTTGTCAAGGTAACAATAGGATTATCATGAACTTACTTTAGTATTTGGTTTCCCTTCATCATCTGATGAAATCATGTTAGCTGAGACGTTATTGTCTGTAGCCATGGTCTCATGAGTGTATGAGTTAGTTTGATCATGGCGAACTACTTTTTTTTTCAAATCTAGACATACTTTCAGTACCAACCATTTGCATCACTCAGTTGATTTTGAGTTTCAAGATGCCTTAATTCAATGATAACACTTTATTATCCAAGTACATCTGGAAATTCTATTTCCACCCTTAAGAGTTGTTGTTGTCACCGAGCAGCGTCAATACCCATTTACATCTGGGCCGACTGAGACAAGTGGAGTTAAGTACCTTGTTCAAAGGTACACCACGGCAAGCTGCTAGCTAGGATCAAACCTGCAACCTAACCATCGTAGGATCACAAGTCGAAAGCCTGTTGCTCACGGTAACAGTGTCTCCGCCTTGCACTATGGGCCTCATGATACAAGTAACTGTTTCAATGACTAGACACTGGAACCTCATTTTTTAACCTCCCTTGAGGTCCACTTTCGGCTCATAAGGAGTGCCATTGAGAACTAATAAGGCCCAAGCAATGCAATGCTTGTTGTACAAAGCATCTAAGATGGGGATCCTTTTACTGTCACCTTTCAGGGTGTGGGATGACATAGTTTTTAGCGTGGTGGCCCACGTGATCTACCAGCCTTGGCAATCATGGTTTGAGTTCCGTCTGGGTACCTCTCTTTCAGCCCGGAGATTAGAGACTCAAACCAACGTGGTGTTGGTGACATCATGGTGATATGGCTGAAAGATTGCAGAAAACCATGCAAATCCAAAATCACTCACTGACTCACTTTTCGATCTGTTCATCTTGAATTTGGAGAAATCAGGGGCAAAGTTTATAAGTATCAAATAGTCGCCTTTAAGTATTACAGTAACTCTTCATTTGTTTCAGATGGTTGAGGACTTGATTCGTCAAACTCCAACATTTACACATATGGAGAAGGAATGGGAGCAGAGTAAACAGTAGGTTTTCATTTGATCTGTTGAGAACATGTCACAAAATAGTGTTGTAAGCAGCTCATAGAGTTGAATATTTCCACTGGTGACACAGGAGGTAAAGCCAACAGTTTGAGATTGCATTTGCCTCTTTTAAGCGAAAGGTCTACAAAACATTTCAACTTACATAAATAGTGTTGTATGCAGCTCAGGGAGTTGAATATTTCTACTAGTGTTGCAGCTGTGTAAAGGTGACAGTTTGAGATTGCACTTTCCTCATTAAAGCAGACAGCCTACAAAAAATGTTCTGTCTAGATATATGTTGCTCCTAGTTAGAGCAACAAATTTCTCTGAAAAGGGTACTAGTGATTGTTGGGCATGAGTATGAAATCCTGGTCACTTATCACTCAAGCTACTTTACTGCAAGTAGGAACATACTGACTACTATATTATCAGGCATAAAATACAAACTGTCATTATCTATATCACATGAGGACACTTATATCCTGAAACTCTATGCTAGAAACATGCCCAAAGCGCTCCAAAATATTGACCCAGGTTATTCAAACAATGTACAATCCACAACATTTCTCAACTCTCCAAGGAGTATACAACCTAAGCTTTGTATCAGGCCACTGAAGGTTAACATCACATTGCTATTTTTCTTGACTAGCTGAGGCAAGTTACGAGTTCAGCCATTTACTGATGGTGACACCACTAATATTGTCAGGGCTTAGTGTGAGGCAGGGTGAAATCTTATAGGCCTGAGAACTTTACAACTTGACCAGTCATCTATTCAACTATTATCCAAGCTTCTTTTTGCATTTTCCTCACAGTCAAGACTTACATTTGCTCTCTGATAACCCTGTATTTTCAAATAGGCCCATGTTTGATCATACATGAGCCAAACATATCAGAATCTCTTACAAGTAAGGAATTCAGTGCCCAGGAAGATGAATTTTTCCGTTTGTGAACTATGTTTATGAGTTGATTTAAGTTTTAAGCAATCTTTAGTGACTGGTGTCCTGGTATGCTTTGTCTCTAGTGGTTTTATTTTCTGTTTCTAGAAACTGTGCTGATGAAGCAATGTCCTATCTGTTGAGTGCTCACAGTCTATCAGGCAGCAATCAGCGACTTCGTGCTCGGGTAGGTCAGATAAAACTGATCAGTTTTTTATTTGAAGATTCTATCTGTAGCTTCAGTATTCGCTTTTGACCTACACTCATACTTCATTTGGGCCTTAAAACCTTCCTTCCATGGGAAACGGTTTTGGTCCCCCAAAATATGTCACCAATGGCCCGGCGTGCTACAGGGTAACCCTAGGTCACATCCGGCGTGTTACCACTTAGCCAGAGGGTTCCATTCATCTAATGTATTCAGCCCCCCAGATATATGCCAAGTTCACATTTTGTAGTTGTATTAATAAATGCCATTTAATGTTTCATTCATTGTTGTGTTATCTGTGGCATAAAATCTATTTAGGCTTTATTGTCTCTGAAACCTGCTTTGTTGAACATTGAAAGTTAGATACGTGCTCCCGAATGCTGAAATGGGTCCAGTGGCCTCTGTGTGAAATAAACAACATAAACTGTAAATCATACATTGTAAAGGTGTATGCCTAATTAAATAATGCGGTATTTCCTTAGTCCCGGCAGATGCAGACAGATGTATTTTCTATTTTTCAAAAGCCAGCCTCATTCTGAACCTGTCTCCAAAGTTTTACTGAAGAATGTTCTGTTGATTTTCGAATTCTTTCCGAATATGAACCAAATGCATTTAATTGCAAGTGTAACGTTTCCGAAGATTTACGAATATTTTCAAGATTCTGTTGGAAAGTTGAATGCATTGTGTTTTCTAATTTCTGACACCCAGCGGGGTTTCCGGGGAGTGATGTGGTGTCACGCAGATTGAATAGGGCCTGAGTAACCCAATGTTTGTCGTACAAGGCGACTAAAATGGGGGTCCACGTATGAGTTTGACCACGTATCCAACTTTGAAGGGTAGCAGACAAAGAAATCTCAGAGACTCCACATTCATAGAAATAAGAACCTTCTTCTTTGCCCATCATGTGGTACATTGACATGAACACTTTAACCGAATCCTGAACTGGAGAGAAGATTCTGTAATGGTCCTGATTGGATACTTTACAATGGCGAAGTGCAGTGTTTATGTTCCATCCTGTTTCTTTGTTGTTTTTTAGCATTGTTCTACTCACAAATCCTAATGATGTATTATACTTTCTTTATATCACAGGCACTGTGTATCATCGGCAAGTGTCTCCTTATTCTGTCTCAACATAGCAGTCCTGATGCACCATCACACTGGATGTTCCATGGTCTGGTAAGACATTTTACATCCTTCATAATCATAACTCAAGAAGTTTGTGGTAGGATGGTTGTCATTTGGTTATAATCTAGAAAACTGGAACATACTTTATAATTCACAGATTTGGAATGTTCAAATGTCTACTTATGGAAACAAATAAGGGAACATAGGTACATATGAGGTATTAGTTTTTATTGACAATGCAGTTTGAATATCTTGTACATTTTAATCAGCCATGAAAAACCATCTTCGCTAGCCAAAGCTTTGTGATCCGCAAAATACTTCTCACAAGCCTTGGCGTACATAGTCTGCATAGAGCCGGTCACATCGGCGCCCTCTGTTTCTATGTCAAACAAGAACGGTAATCCAGGAGAGCAAAGTAGCCAATCAAATAACGGTTTTTATACATTGTATGGGTGCGATGGCAACAATAATGCACGCGACCATGGCAGACTACGAAGAAGCCATAAATGTGTCGCGTAACTTCATTGGATGCAGCACACACCGCAACTCTCCAATCAATGTACGCCAGACTATGTACGCCAAGGCTTGTGAGAAGTATTTTGCGGATCACAAAGCGTTGGCTAGCGAAGATGATTGTAGACAGACCTGTCCACAAATGACAGAAATCCAACAGCAGACATCCACTGTAAATGATCCTGGGCTGACAGGAGCTCCTTGAAAATTGAATGTTTTTATTTCTGCCCATGAAACGATTCATATTTGAGAGACCAGCAATTCAAAAATCAGAAGAGATGGATCAGTTGTGATGTCACATTTAACAAGCCTGGGTGCAAATTACACAGGATAGCAATTTTCACTACCAAACCCTGATTCGTTGTCAAGATATTGGCCTTCATAACTGCCTAAAATTAACGTTTTGGATTTGGGAGTTCCAAAAGTAGACATGGTCTCTGATGTTTTGTATCTCAGAAACCCTTAGAAGTTTAAGCCTGAAATTTTGGATCTGTTCATTATATATGTAGAGGTACTGCCACAATTCTTTTCAGAATTGTCTGAGTTGGTGTCCGTGGAAAATTTCTGAACTTTGGTTGAGTTCATATGGAATGACCCGACATATCATTGGGAATAAATATTTGAAATTACATTTTTATTATATACATCATTCATTAAAGTTACTTTTAAAAGAATGACATTGACAAAGAAAACTAGAACTGGACACCGAGAATAATCCTGTGGCCGCCATGTTTTCACAGGCTGACTCGCTGTCTTTACCGGAAACAGCCGAAGATGGTTGTATCCCGTTATAACTGGTTTACCTCCGCAACCGATGGCTTGAACTCGGTTTCGGTGGTTTTGTTCTTCCGTTTCAGCGGCTTTGTACTCGATCTATGGGGTGTTTCATTCCTTTGTGCTGCTTTGCCTTCCGTTACACCGTCTGAATTGAGTCTCATCATTATCAACTTGTCACGATTATGGATTAGGTAACAATTATTTGATTGGCGGGGAGATATGCCTCTTGCAAACTACATAATATTATATACTGACGTCCAAAAGAAACATACCAAGATTTTGAGAGACTACTGAATAAATTCACAAATTCGTTGGATATACAAGAGATATCCCTTCAAGACTTGCAAGGTTTATTAATGAGATGATGTCAATCAAATTACACTCACCGAAATCCAAGCATCCTTTTGATCAACTATGACATAAAGACGTAAGGGAAAACAATTGAAATCATTTGGTATACTTTCTTTAAGACGTCAGTATGTTTTATCTCATGGCATTAGAAAGTCTGTATATCTTTTTCTTAGATAGTTGATGAGAAACTAATTTATGAATATGCTTATTTCCGGGTACTTTTTTCTATTTATTTACAGAATATAAATAGGGTTAAACGTTTAACTTATGGAGATTAAGGTTAATCGGAATGGTTGTGCCCAAATTATATACCGAAAAATATATAAAATGTACATATATCTGCAAACGTTTTTAACTCTTGACTCAAACAGTCTATTTATTTTCTTTAAGTCTGTCAGCGAACTATTTATTTTATAAACCGTTCAGCCCACTAATTAAATAAAAAGCAAATGGTCGCTTCCTTGCGAACGACTGTTGTTTCTAGCAGACAATAACCTGTTATGAAACAAATAGATACCGTACCGATTCATAAAACATTTCTAAAATGACTTTAGGCAACGTTCAGCGTCGTGTTACGACATGCATTTTCAATGACAATCTCAGGCTTCGCGCAAACTAACAATGTGTTGCTACATGTGGCTGCAATTGAAGGTTCGATACGTGGTAAAATCCAGTGTTTTCTTTTCAAAACCAACTTATGGAACGATACTATACATACAATTATGTACATACTACGAATAATACACAAGATATAAAGCTTGTTTATCGGCTTACAGTCTCTTGAATAGCCTCATATATTTTGTGATCCCCATGCAATAAAACAAAAATATGCGCTCCGAACTTTCTGACGGAATCTTGAAAATATTCGTAAACTTTTGGAAAACTTTAACTTGCAAATAATTGTTTTCAGCTCATATTCCGAAAGCATTCGGAAATCGACGCAAATAGTTTTCGGTAAACCATCAGAGAAAGGTTCGGATTGAGACTGGCTATTTGAAATTAGAGTAAGGGAATACGGCGTTTAATTAGACATACATTTTTACAAAGTATGATGTACATTTGATGCTGTCTATTTCACACAGAGAGCGTCAGACCTATTATTGCTTTCGGGAGCATGTATCTAATCGCCGTCTAATTGCAAGGGACACATCTGTCAGTCGCTTGCGACGAGTTGCACAAGATAATAAATGTTTGATTTTTGAACGCCTCGAATCACTCGATCGCCCAACGGTTGTCTGTTGGTGCAAACACGGCGACCTATTTTCACAACTGCAGTGATAGGCACTTAAAATGGCCAACGTGGATATAGGAAATATTCGAGTCATCATCACCATTGGTTCGCAGGATGTTTACACTCTACCAAAAGGACTCACACTTTTTACGGCTTCACATTCAACTCTTACAGTAAAGGGCTGCGGTTCGGTAATTTTTCTGATTGCCTGAATGAAAATGAAACAACAAAAACAATAGAAAGTATGATGTTGATTTGATTTGACTTTCACAATTGGAGACGAGAAGGTTTAAATTACTTGACTCATGACCTGGAGGGAAGCTTCGACATACGGTCTTCTAACAAGTCAGCAATACGAGACAAATGCGTCAATAGGTAGATACCTAAATAGTTCTCCGTGTCTGTTTGTAACTATTTTTAGAGTCATTGCATTATCAATTGCAAAGGTTATGTCTCTCGTTTTACTTGAAAGTATCGTGCCACAAATACAACTTCAGCAGCTGCCCTATATCTTGTTTCGTTACCATTGTCTGAATTTAAACTTCAAAGGTCAACTTTATGTAATTCTTTGTTTCTTTTGATTGGCTTTTCGATATACTTGGTATACAACAGCATGTAAACTTGACAAGTCAAGGCTGGGACGTAAATGGAATACATAAACAGATATCGACTGGTTTCCATTTGAATCGTTTTTCTTACAATGACATTAATTCCGGTTGTCAGCTGCTACCGCTGTCATATTTCAAGCATACTGAAATGATATCACAGAAACTGATACCTAGTAAGTTGTGTTCGTGTTGCGTGCAATTAGTACTACATTCGTATCCCTGTGAGTGCAGACATAGATTTAGATCAACTGATCCTTGTGATATTAATTTAAAACATCGAGACGACCCCCTGACATTCTGCACAAGGTTAGTTACTGGCACAGACACTTGGCGTGAAGATACTAAAACACCATAAATGTGAGGAATTCGGAGACATTTCAACCAGTTTACCATACTATATATGTACCAAATGCAAACATGGACCCCTAATAATGCTACTCTAACAGCATCCTCCGCATCACAAACACTTGACGCTAAAGAAAGTAAAAATACCATAAAATGTGAATCTAGGCGCATTCTTACTAATATACCGTATTGTACCGTATATACAGTAAACACTCTTCAACAAAAAGTTGGGGATATTAGAATTTCAAGGTAAATAACAAAATAATGATTTTGTTTTTGATACAATTACAATGAAGATAACATGAATTGATCTACAGCAGAGCACCAGCACGCAGCCAATGGTGCGCACGGGCAGCATGACTCTCGCAATCCCGAACACGTGGCCGGGTGGCATCTGCCAATTTCTTCAATGTTTCCCAGTCCGTGATTAGCAAATTTTCGAGCAGGTATCACAAAACAAAAAAGATGCGGTCTTTGCCTCACTTCCGCACCAATGCCACGTAAAGCTAAAACAAAACAGGTTAAATTGAAATCTTTGCCCTCAACCACAACCAGGCGATTGTGGCGTTGAAACGCAGTGATGGGAAGTTGATTAGCCCCGGATTTAATTCAATTCAAACTTCCTGAATCTTCTTTACTTTTGAACGTTATTAGGTCTGAGAGACTCTTGCCATGGCAGTTAAGCCAGTGAAATGGAGTTTTGTACTTACCAGTGTTAGAGACTGAAGAACCTCACATTAATTTCTTACGTGAAAGTGGGCAAAGTTACACGCTCCATGTGTGATGTCAGATCATTTTTAAAAGCAGTTATGTCCAATTTCAGAAACTCTTACGCACTGACAATTGCCAGGTGGTTGCGATGTGGCTTGCTGGACTTATCTTTTATGTACGAGTAGATAATTGACAACGATAGATTTCTTGGGATGAATGGAAATGTGATAAGTAGGAATTCCAATCGGCTGTTGTCAAATGTATCCGATGACAAATTGCTGCCCTTTGCGCACTAGGCAAAGCGTGTCTGGAAGTAGCCGGATAATGTTTATTCATATCTAATGAACGTGCACGTGTATCAGATCTTTACCAACATTTCCAGATAAGTTTATTATCTTTCGAAGGATATCAACTTGTTTTTTTTCATTTGGTGTAGCCTTTAATACCCTCTAGATTAACACTGTATTTTTTTGGCCCCGATCTTTCATGATCTAGAACTCGACAAGAACTGCAATAGTTACGAGCACAGCTCGAGTATAACAAAATATTTTTAAAAGATTCCAGTTCTTGGTGAGTTAGATAGGAGAGATGCCGATAAAATTATGACTTATCCCGTAGTCAATACGAGTTCTGTAAGTTTCTCGAGTTAACACAAGTTTGCTACATGTGCGAGTATTCAGGAGGAGTTGTACTGTGAGTTTGGTGGGGTTATACCTAGTCTAGGGTGATACCTCAGTAACCAACTGGGCACTCAGTTGTGTTGCGTGAGAGGGGCTTAGAATGCATATACACTCTTTAAAAAAAAGTATGGGATATTTGAATTTCAAGGTAAATAACAAAACAATGGTTTTGTTTTGAATATAATTACCGACTGCAATGAAGATAACATGAATTGCGCTACAAATGAGCACCAAAACGCACCCGATGGTGCGCACGTGCAGCACGTGGAACTCCCGAAAACGTGGCCGGGGTGCATATTCGAATTTGACACTTTAGAGAAAGGGCATATACTCCCTTGTGATTTCTTTCCTTCTGTTTGCTACAGACTGTAATCCGTTGTTGATTGTGTTTATCTGAGACATCTTTTGATTGTTTTTTCGCAATGCAACGTCTCCAACATGCTGAACGTCTACGAGCAATTGATATGCTTGAAACTTGTAGCTGTCAGTCTGAGGTTGCAATTTCTTCAATGTTTTCCAGTCTGTGATTAGCAAATTATGAAGCAGGTATCACCAAGCCCATAATGTTGTGATCGACGCCGTTCACGGCGTCCACGGTCAACAACAAGAGCCCAGGATAGGTTGATTCGTACCCAGGCTCTGAAAACATCGCACTCGAACAGCAAATCAGATTGCTGCAAACCTACACCAAGCTACTGTCCGCGTGACAGATCAGACGATTAGAAATCGTCTATACGATGCCCATCTTCATGCAAGACGGCCTCGTTATTGACCAACCGCTACATTGCCAATAGACGCAATAGTCACGATGAGTTCCGGTACACGTTAGACGTCCTTGATAGGCGTGATCGCATATTGCGACATCATAACGAACGCCATGCCAATGTTAACCTGAGACTGCATGACAGATTTGGCGGTGGATGAATAGGATGCCATGAGCCCTGACCCTTCCCCCATTGAAAATGTCTGGGACATTTTGGGTCGACGTGTGCGTCACCCTGAAAGGTCACCAGCCCCGCTAGATGAACTTGGCAAGGTGTTAGTGGAAGAATAAGACAGACTGTATCACATTACAATAGGTACATTCATACGCACGATGCCTCAACGAACCAATGAATGTGTGGCCAATAACAGGGGCATTACGCACCATTGACGCGCAAATGTCCACTTTCAGTTTCCGTTTCTTACCCATTCCTTCTTTCACGGACCATGACAGCAGTGGAATACCGGGTGAATTGTTTACTCAACTCCTTCTTTGTAAAGATACATGTACAATTAGTTTGGGACACATTATTATTATCACTAGTTTGTTATTGACCTTGCAATTTCAATATCTCCTACATGTACTTATTTTTAAGAGTGTATTTGGCCAGTAAGCAGATTTGACATTTATGGAAATAATAAATAGCAATGTTCCAACTCCTAAACACAAACGCCCATGCATGTTACGTGCAAACATGGGTACCGGCCTACGTTTCTTTTTGACATTCACGGATACTGGCTTTGAGCACAAATGCTATTTTCAAAAGTTCATGAAAATATTGAATTTGTAATTCATTTTCAGTCTAGTTTTTGATATGGTATCATTGGATAGGACAGAAATAGAGGAGTGCATTTTAGTACAAGTTGAGGTCATTTGATGATTTAAAGGTAGGGAGAGCGGGGATGTTTCGGACCGTGGGATAGTCTGCACACCCAATCTAGTTCCCAAACTAAATATACTATCAATTACGTGATTGGTTACAAATTATTCCCGCTAACACTTACGAAACGCATTGAGGAAGAAAAGACCACAGTGTCAGTTGCTTCTCTATGTAAAAAGATTTTAGATTGTTGACACATTTGATGTATTCGTGTGGTCTCCGAGCGTAACTGTTCCTTAGTCCAATAGTTTAAGATTCTAAAATAATTTAATGTTTTCTTGTAGTAAAACTAGTAGAGCATGTATGGGGGCACTCAACTGATCTCAAATCACTGTAACGCAAATGTCTGCTTCCATTTTTATGGTTTAGAGGGGAAAATTCATACACACTAGCCATAAGTCAAATCCGCTCCATCGTGCCAAATCAATCACTGTTGCCAATAGGAGGCTTAGCAACTACATACAGTTTGGTGTATCTATCAGTGGACTTTTCATAAGGTAAATGCGGAGGTCACACCAGCTTGAACAGATCAAATGTGATAAAAGGGAATATGCTGAACTATTTATCAGGTAGTGTGTTATCACAACTGTGAGAACCGTTTAGTTAGGTATGCCTAACATGGCATAAGAAGCAGCACTAACAGACTACATGTTTTCTCATAAGTGATAAACTGAATGGTTTATCAGTTAATGTTTGAATTGTAGTTGTTTTTGACATTCGACTGGTTATGATAGCTTGATGATGTGACAGGAAGCAGCACACACCATTGAATGTTTCTTCATAAGCGATGTGCTGAAAGATTTCCCAGCTGGTGTTTAAATGCTAGTTCATAGATATCTTCCTTGTGTAAGTGTTACACAAAAGTTGTTGTTTCTTTCAGTTGACTTGGCAATATGTAGATGCACAGGTCAAATGTCACAAACAGTAACATGAACAAATCAGTTGATCTCTCGGACTAAAATCATCATTGATGTTTGGTTGTTTTTGAAACTGATTAAATGTTTTCAGGAAAGTGTTGACTTCAGTTCAAATATATGTCTGTCCAGGTGTGCCCCACACTTTGTCCTAAGTATCTCAGCCAAGGGGGATCATTCGGACAATGTTGATATCCGCAAAAACCTGTTACAAATTGGTAGATATATAAGATACCATTTTAATCAGTTGCGTTCATGTAGCCAAGAGTTTAAGCTTTATAAGAATATATTTTTTATAGTTTATTTCTTAAACTGTATAACGACTTCTTTGAAAACTGTCCACACCATCCCCGCTCTCCCCTACATACCAAAATATAAGGGTAGGGTAAGAAAATATACAACAATCTATTTTGGGACTTTGACAAAGGAAGTAGCTCGTGTATATATTACTATAATTTTTAAACCTATGATCACTTGAGTACACAAATAGCAAGCCTTTATCTGAATGAAATTAATAAGAAACTTGTGATGGTATTTGTCATCCACCCCAGCTTTCACGAAATGTCAAAAATGGACGTAGTGTATCCTGTTTACACGTGATGTTCATGATGTGCGTTTGAGTTTAGGAGTGTGAACATCGTTTCATTTGAAAGAGGAGGGAATAACATTTCCCAGCGATACCCATCTCAATCTGCCGTCGGAATGTGGGTTCTGCGTGTGGGGTGGGATTACCCATGCACTAATGAATCTGCCAAAAGTTCAAGATCGTGCTATTTGAGCTGGCAGATTAAATATCTGCATGAGAGTGAAAACAGAATTATAAACATTTGTCATGTTATTATGTGTATAGTGTTATAATGCAGTTAGTGTAGCTTTAACAAACTGAACATTGTAGAAATTTGTGAAATGTCACCTGACCTACATTGACCGGATGTTTGCATTCAGTGTTAGTACATTGGTTTCTAGACAATTCCTGATACGTTACATAACTAGTTGGATTGACAGGTTGTTTACCTGGTGAACTTTCAGGAATTTCCAGAAGGTTCTAATTTCTAAAAGGTCTTTGGGTTTTTGTATATATTGGTGGCACGGTCAGAACTTGGAAAGTGATTTAAAAAGATCAGTGGTTTAAAAAAGGGCAATGATTGCAAACGAGCAGTGGTTTCAAAAGAACAGTGGTTTATAAAGGGCAGGGATTGTAAAGGAGCAGTAATTGCAAAAGAACAGTGATAGCAAAAGAGCCGTGGTTTCAAAACAGCAGTGGTTTCAAAAGAGCAGTAATTGCAATAGAGCAGTGGTTTCAAAAGAACAGTGGTTTAAAAAGGACAGTGATCGCAAAAGAGCAGTGGTTTCAAAAGAGCAGTGGTTTCAAAAGAGCAGTGACTGCTTAAGAACAGTGGTTCTAAAAGAACAGTGATTGCAAAAGAGCAGTGGTTTCAAAAGAGCAGTGGTTTCGAAAGAGCAGTGATTGCACAAGAGCAGTGATTGCAAAAGAACAGTGGTTTCAGAAGAAAAGTGATTGCAAACGGGCATTGGTTGAAAAAAAGCAGTGGTTTAAAAAGAACTGACTGCAAAAGAGCAGTCGTTTAAAAAAATATAATAAACACGATAAATACCAGTCAATATACACATACAATATACTTAAGGTTGTAATCGCATTCAGAAAGAATTAAGTGTGACGTTGGCTATTACGAAATGAAATAACTTCCGGTTCCAATGTGACTTCGCCAACCTGATAGCCATATAACGATACGGAATTCCCTCAGTCGGTATTCGGAAGCCGGGATGCAATCGCGGAGTGTGGACGCAATATTAGACCATCACATACATATTCTGTGATACTTTTATCAATTATTGTTACAAATAAAAGACCTGTTTATACACTTCGCATAAATAAGTATCATATTAGGTAAAAGAGGAAT
>JAUELE010171693.1:0-13724 GCA_031471655.1 Diodora aspera
CAGACACTTTATTATTGACCGAATTTGAAAATTTTTTGGGCAGACATACTTAGAAAGAGGGTATCTTTCCTTATGATTCCCCGTCTTTTTGCACATTTTTTGTTTTTTTCCCCCCGTCACTAAGTGGTTAACAATTTCTGAACACAACATTAAAGTTTTCACTGTTCAACTCCCTACTTTATCAAATTTCATTTGATTTAAATTTATATGCTTTTCATTTCTTCAAGATTCGAGTGATAGCGTATGATACAATATACCCAAACAACCAGGCTACGACCACGGTTACTATCCTGACCAACACGAATCCTCACAAACCAGTTTGCCAACCACCAGAAATTGTTCGCACCTTGTCAGCAGTGGAGGCCGAAACATCTGCAGGTTTTGTACTGGCTAAGGTCAACGCAACAGATGCTGATAATGTAAGCAGGGACTGAAAGTGTCCTAAATAGGGAAATCTTTCTTTCTCAATATTGCCTGATGCTTCGTTTCTAAAGGAACATATTTATGTACAAAAAGTATCAGAATACTTTCAGATGTGTTTCTCCAGTTAACCAGTGGGTCTTGAAACATTTTAATAAATTTTTTATTTAATAGTTTGCCCGGTAAGCTCTATTTTTAAACCATATTCATATTATCTTCTATGATTGCACAACAATCTTTATGAACACTGGCCATAAGTTATTTTTGTTGTATTGTACCTTAGACCTATGTTTCACACTATGCCTGTATTTGTGTTTAGGTCTCTGTTGGAACATTTGTGCAGTTTTATCGAATTGGCTTTATGAATCTAAAGTTATTACTAATAAATGTTATGTTTCTCAATTAGAATTGACATTTCTAATGATAATGATGCAGTTGTAGATAACTTGATTTATGTGCATAGTCTTGTAAGTTGCTCTTTGTTATCATCAGTTTGGATTCTGCAGAGTCACTTTATTTGGAACTCTTCACTACTATTTAAGCTTTTGGCCTTGTCCTTTTCATGTACAACAGGACAAGATCACGTTTTCCCTCCGAAGCACAGACCCTCTGGTCAGCAGACACTTCTTCGTGAATCAAGCTGATGGAACTCTCACTCTCCGCCAGACACTGAACACATCTGTCTCAACGTTCAATGTAAGTGATGAAGTTTCTGTTCACAACAGATGCAGCTGTTCCTCTCTTACCATGTATTAAAAATCCTCTTCCACTGACCTTATTTAATTGTGCATGCATATAGATTTTTGAATGAGAAGTGGTACTAGGAAAGCCCACTTCCCAAAACCCAGGTAGAGTAAGAAACCAAACTATTAATTTAACCTGCCTCTGGAGAAGTATGGCATGTTAATAGCCAAATTTTTAAGTTCTTGCAGGTTTTTTAAGTTGAAAAAGTTCAGAAATAAGTCTTGAAATAAGGCAACTGAAAATGCCATGTTCACTTGCCCATAACCAAGTATCTTTCCCAACATTTCCTGACTCCTGCAGAATTAAGAATCGAAGGCATCCAGGATGTATGTACTTTGAGGCCCCAGTCCAAATCTAGAACAAAAGTTTTCACATATCCGTTGGAGCACCCTGCCCCCCAGCTGGAGGAGGCCCTGTCCTGCAACCTCTAAAGAAGTCCTGTTTATCTGGCCCTGCATAAAATAATAATGAGAATGAGGCCACTCCACACCACGAAGAGGCATGCTCAAAGCGCTTCACATTATTACCCTGGTAATTCAAACAATGTACAGTCAAGAGCATTTCCCATTTGCCCCGGGGAGTATCCAACCCAAGCTGCCTGTTAGGCAGCACAAGGTTAACTTTCACAACTGTCATCACATTCTGACCAGATACCCACTTTCAGTTGAGGCAATTTACGAGCAAAGTCACTTGCGCAAGGTGACACTACTGACCTAATCAGAGTCTCAGTGTGAGGCAGGGAAAACCCTTGAAGGCCTGGAGGCTTTCAAATGCTAGCCGATCACCCATCCACCCACTTTCTGGGCTCTACATTGCTTAATTTCGCAAGCTCGTGATCTCCGCGTTTGCACGAGGCCAACTCACCTCACGTAAAGTTAATGTTTTGCTTTTTGTTTCAGTTCCACATTGAAGCTTCAGATAATGGCATTCCTCAGCCAGAATCCTGTAGAACATCTGTCACTGTCAATGTAGAAAAAGATCTATTGCCTTACTTTGTTGACACTCCATATTCTCAGACAGTCAGTGAGCATCTACCAAAAGGAAGTTTTGTCTTCAGGGTTTTAGCTGAGGACAAAGACCTAAGGGTAAGACAGACAGCTTTCACATGAGCATGGACACGTTGCACCGAGGATGCAAATACATGTAGTTTACTTTTGTATGATCTAGTATAGAGTTGAAGCATGGTAGATTCTTAAACATACTCTGAGAGGCGCATTAGTAGAGCACTCTCCCAGCAATCTATTGGCCCTATTGGTTGATGGTTCGAATCATCCCACAGTAGCCTATTTTCAGTCCCAAATTGTGGTGGTATAGCTGATATATTGTTGAAAGCCATTCTAAAATGAAAACCAAACCATAAACACACTTTGACCTTGGATAATAATCAAAAACCTACTTTGTTTATCACTAAATATTGTAAATATCAGGCTGCGTGTCATGATTTATCTGGACATAACTTTCTGGTTTTGTTCCTACATGAAAAACAAAAAATTTAAATAATTTTACGTAGAATTATTACTGATATTTTCAGGAAAGCCTCAACTATGAATTAATCGGTGACATGAGTGTGCCGTACTTCTTCGCTGTCGGCAGCAATTCTGGAAACATCACCATTCAAAACAGCATTCGGTTTGACCAGTTTGCAACTTATAAGGTAAACAGTTTAAGAGGATTCTTACTTCATGAAATGGGTCAACAACAAATTGGCTCTGTAAACATTTAATTCTATATTTGACGAGTGTAAGTGGCAGAGTTACAGAAAGGGAAATGTAAACTTGAACCTCCAGTGCCAATTACTCAAACCAATCTTAGCTCTACTGATATCCAGTGATAGAGGTGACATAACTGAATATTCATAACACATACCTAGCTGGAGCATGCAACAATTGATGGAGGGATACCAGTTAGGGGTATGCGTCGAAGAGTTGCGACCTTTGTCCAAACAAATGGAGGATGAACCCGTTACTGATAGTACATTGTTGTGGACACCCTATGTGAACTCTTTAACAAATGCTATCATCTCATGTCAGGTGATAGACTTGCCAGCTCAATAGTTTCATGCCGTTTTCATTTTCATGACAACTACCCTTTTACATGTCAGGGTCTATAGCAATAAATGTCTCTGTGAATACGTTAATTCTGGTGTTCTCGTATTACCAAATGTCTATTCTTTGATAACCTCATTTGCTCAAGTCTACCTCGCCACAGTATCTCAATTCGTATGCGTGTCTGCATCGACAACAAAAAACACTGGGGGTTCTTAACTTTTTTCTCTATGTATATAATGTTTATTGCATCAAAATATCTGTACATTTCTTGTTTGTGCTTGCAGGCACGTGTAAGAGTGTATGATTCAGGTGCACCTGGTCGAGTTTCCACGGCAACTGTTGACATTAAGGTCACTCGTAACCAAGGGACACTAGCTTTTAGCATGGCCAACTACGTAGCAAGCATTGATGAGCTGACGCCTGTTGGAACGAATGTTGTAAACATCTCAGCAACTGATACAGACCATGTAAGCATATTTGTAGGTATCCATCTTGGATTACTTTTCAGATGAAGGAATTCTGTAATGGGAACCATAAAGGGAACTCAGAATTCATTTGGTTTGACACATCTTAGCAGGGCTGGCTCTAAGCTAGGTAACAGCCCTTGGTGCCCAAAGTAAGATTAGAATTTGGTGTAATTAGGATGAAATGTGTAAAGCATCCAGCATTTATACTGCCCATTACACCAAGTGGGATCTTTGACGAGGTATGTGACATATAGGTTAATGTCAGAGTAACTCTCCATTCCTGAAAAGTAGGGGAGGGGCCGAGGCCCTTTACTTTTCAGGAATCGAGAGTTATGAGGATATTAACGTACTTAAAATACGCACATTCATTTTCCGTGTTCATTTTGTATCCATTTTAAACTTAATTTCATCAAATTACTTTTTCATGGGGTTCATATTGGAAACTGTCCATTACTGAAAGGTAATGGACAGTGTTTGAATGTGTTAGCATCCAAGGCGTATTTTAATGACGGTTAGCAAGGTCCTCGAAAAGCACCTGTTGGTCTTGAAAACTGCTTGAAGATTAAGGTCAGTATGTGTGTGCATCTCTCTCATCACAATATGTAATGGTCTAGTTAAAAGTGAGCTTATTTTACGTCGCCTTTTGCCCCGAATGTGTAATGGCCTTGTAGTATTCATACTGGTAGCTTGCTACAGTGATAGGCTATATGCAGCGGCATGTCACAAATATGTGTTGTTTTCATGATGGTTGGTTTGGTAGTAATGCTGATGATGTTGTTCTTGCTGAGGAAATAAAATTGTCTTTGTTGCAGGATGTTCTGCGATATTTCCTGGATGGCGATGCAGTTTCTGTACCTGGACTTCAGTTTTTCGGAATTGATTCCTCCACCGGCAAAATCAGTGTTATAAGAAGTCTTCAAGAAGACTTTACAAAACAAGAGGCGTACAGGGTAAGAATTGTCAGTAATATCGTTCTGGTAATTTTCATAGTTTTCACAGTCAGCTGCCTGCCTACTCGTATATTCACAAATTTTATGAATAAATTTGTATGACAGAAAAATTGTATTCAATAATATAAAACATCAAGGCTCAAATGTATGTGAGATCTCATTGAATACTATTAATATTTTACCTGTTCATTGATCTAAGCCTTTGACAGGGTTTCTAGGTGGCCTCAGACAACCTTGGATGGTTGTTTGTTGATACATGTATTCAGTTGAAAAAGTCATTGTTTTGCCAAAAGTAGGAGGCGTCATCCTCCGGTCTTCACGGACATAAAGCCCTCATGTATGATACAAGAATTACTTTTGTTTGCCTATGTCGCAGTGATGCTCTTGTGACTTACCGTTTTTGTCCTGACATCTTACATTGAGTTGAGAAACATTTACTCTACCAGAATGATGCATCTAGTTTTAGATGTGTGATTTCTTGAATGAAAGAAGTCTTTTAAAATGTGAATGATGATTTAATAATAGTGAATACATCCTGGCTTCTGCAAAAAATAGGGCCGTTGGACAAACACTGAAATTGAACCCATGTCCAAACATCTGACACCAATACAGGGCAGACTCATGGTGTAGGTAGTTGCATTGGGTGGAGTATGCCAGAAGGTGGGGCAAAAGAATAGACGGCTCTTAATATTTATGCATATGCACCTATAACCTCTTTTTCGTTTTCATGTCTAAGGTTATGCATAAGGTTTCGGACACAGTCAGACATTGACTGGACACTGCATAAGATCTCATATGCATAACCTTTGACATGACCACAAAAACGAGGCTATATGTGCATAAATATTAAGAGTGGTCTATTAGGATCTAATGGAAATCTTTCAGATGCCAGTTCGAGTCAGTGACTCAAGACAACCCATAGCTAAAACAGCCACTGCCGTAGTCACAGTCAACATCGGTCGGGACAAGAAACTGCCTTACTTCAGAGGCTCACCGTATAGAGAACGACTGTCGGAGTCGGCAGAAACAGCCACCTCTGTCGTCACTGTTACTGCTGTAGATAATGACCTCAAGGTCAGTGGATTTTAGTTTCATTATTAACAGTCATATTTATAAGCTGTTGTCCATACTGTGATATGTTGTGACATACTTTCACATAACATAATTTGTTTTGTATGAAGTACATGTATTGCATATCTTAAAGCAAAGTATGATTACTTTTGTCACCTGATGAAACTATTGTTACAATTACTACCAAATTGCAAAGTACTGCAACTTTACTACCTCCATTACTTTTCCAAAATGTTGCTACTTTTATTACTTTTACAGACTTTGGCTACCATTTACTATACTGACGTCCAAAAGAAAGTATACCAAGATTTTGAGAGACTACTGAATAAATTCACAAATGCGTTGGATATACAAGAGATATCCCTTCAAGACTTGGAAGTTTTTCAATGAGATGATGTCAATCAAATTACACTCACCGAAATACAAGAATCCTTTTGATCAACTATGGCATAAAGACGTAAGGGAAAATAATTGAAATCATCTCGTATACTTTCTTTTGGACGTCAGTATATGTATTACAAAAGTTTGATAATTTTATAACTGGTTACAAATGTTGCTACTTGTATTACTTATTACATAAAAATTGCTATTTTTATTACTTGTTGCAGAATGTTCGACTTTTCTTTAACAAAAGTTGCTACTTTTGTCACTTGTTACAAAATATGAATAATAACAAAATATGAATAATAATATCATCATATGTACATGTATCTGGTACTACAGGGAACTCTGGAAATGAAAGTTGTAGGAGATGAGTCGGCTCCTGTATATTTCACTATGTTGACCTCTGCAGGCTCCGGAACCCAGAGAACTGCAGAGGTTCAGCTCTCTAGTAGTGTCAAAGGTCAAAGAGGGCAGTTTCAATATGTGGTAATTATACTTTCCTTTAATGTCTTTATGATGAACTCTTGTCATCTTTGATCTCTCCCTTGTGTGTATAACAATCACTAAAGTTACATGTTAGTCATCCTCAAAATCCAGGGCATATATGACTCTGCCAACGTCCGTCATATACCCTGGAATCACTCCTATTCATGATAATAGTCTTGAGGTAGCTGTCTTGACCAGTCAGTGAAGCTTCCATAACAAAAGCTTGTCTCCAATCATGTGGCGCTTCTCACCTAACACTTGGCGATGTAAAGACGTTATGAATTTAAATTTATCAAGAGTTACTTCTCTTGCAGTGAATGCAGGATTTCATTGGTTGTCTATATCAGGGAGACTCTCTGTCTATATTTAGCAGATTTGGACTTTCCATTCACACAACCTTGGTGAATAGGAGTACATCTAGCGTATGTGACGGACGTTGGATTTTGAGGATGCATTTTAGTGGGAGGTATGCCAGCCATTTTGTTATGAGACTGAAAAACAATGGGAGGTTATGAGTCCAATCCAAAGGCAAGTTACCATGCTCTGCTGGCTCAGTTACATCAACAACAACTATACATACAAGAAGATAACAAATTTCCTATTTGTGACTTGAATAATAAAGTTTTTTCTGCAATATTTCAGCTTCGCATAAGAGCCTATGATTCTCTGTATCCTCATAATTATGTGGACGAACCAGTGGTCATTGATGTGGATAGGAATGAGAACCAACCTCGGTTTACCAACATCCCATATCAAGTTACTGTAGACGAGACACACAGCCCAGGATCAGCAGTCATAGATGTGAATGCCACAGATGCTGATGGGGTGAGCAAGTTTAAGTATCTGGTTGAGTTGCAAATTACTGGTCACAGTGTTTAAATGTAAGTTGAGCAAAAAACTGCGCCATGACCACATTGAATATGTATGTGTAAGCGATGTTTGGTTCCGTGAGCAAAACGTTCCGGGGGGAACCCAAATACATAAGGAAATTAAGACCGTGATCCAGGGTAAGAATACTTTTCCTAGGAAAATGGTTCTGGAGGAACCAAATCCAAGGGAAAACACGTTCTTGAGGAACCAAATTCCAGGGGGAACAAATAAACTGTTACAAATGCAGCTGTTGATGAGGAATGATAGGTTATGCTGTACATTTGTGGTCACAAGAAGGTTCAGGTTTGGTGTCCAATACATGTACATTGCTTTGCTCTAACACACCTTTCCAGCTTCTCAAAATTAACTGAACTCATCTAAGTATACCGTTCCGCCTACCAAACAATATTGCAACTTGTGCACAAGCTCACGTTCATTTGGATACCAGTAGATACCAGTAGGAAAATAATGGTATAATTTAGGATGATGAAGCTTCCAAATCCTATATTTTCAGGTATGTGTTTTGCTGTTGACTTAAATTATGTTTAGCTGACAGATGTTGGTTATGCTTGTGTAAAGAGCTTAAAGTTGGATATGTGTTCCCAAAATAGGTCTTATGCTATCTGTGTGAAGTACTTAACTTAAACTGTAAATAACATATTGTAAAAGTGTATGCTTAATTAAGTAACACCATATTCCCTTAGTGCCAGCAGATTTATTTTCTACTGTCAAACTACTGTCATTCTAAACCTTTCTTTGAGGGTTTACTGAATAATGTTCCGTCAATTTCCGAATGCTTTCCGAATGTGAGCTGAATGCATTTATTTGCAAGTGTAATGTTTCCGAAGGTTTATGAATATTTTCCAGATTCTGTTGGAAAGTTTGGAATGCATTGTTTTCCTATTTTATGGCATGGGGTCCCAAAATAATTTAGGCTATTCAAGATGTGGTAAAATAGACAATAATGCTACATCTTTTGTGTATTATTCATGGTATGTACATACTTTTAGTTATTATTCATGGTATGTAGATCTACATACTTTTATGCATATTTAGTGCTCCAGAAATTTGTTTTTTTAAAGAACACACTGAGTTCGACCACATATCAAACTCTTGATTATTTTTTTAGTAGCAAAGAATAGTGCATAATGATAGTTTTGTGGGGATTGTAGCACTTCGAGCATGCATTTGTGTATTGAACTCTTGATCATTATGTCTGGGATGCTTTCAGGATCGGATATTCTACCAAGCTTTCGGAGATTCAGCCCCCTTGCAGTTCTTCCAGATTCACCCTATCACTGGTATGGTGTCTGTAACCAGCCCTTTGACAGACGGAAGCCTGGATACTTATGTGGTAACAATTACAATCATAAGTGTTTATGTATGTGTGTGTGCATGCATGCCTTGATCAGCTGATTTCCAGCATCTCCTTTATTCAATCAGAGTTTGAGCAGTGACATAACATAAGAACAGACTTCCTGGAAGGCTGCTTGAGTTACACCAGGGTAATAATGTGAATAATGTGAAGCACTATGAACAAGCTTTACAAGCATGGATTTAGCGCCAAACAAGTCGCCACATTAAAGGGCGTGGACTGCACCGGGTGACGTCATCAGGGAAGGTAACACCAAAATGGCTGTCTATAAAATTCTTAGAATTCTTAGTGACCTTTGTGAGGAGGTCCGTGGGGAAGGGGTGGTCTGACACCATGAGTTACCACACTTGGTGACACCAGCTCTACGGACACCAGTGAGGATGGGAGCCTTGATACTGTTGCGAAACAGCTGGTAAATCACTGAAAGCTGCATTAAGAATACAAATTACCCACTTAATAGTTTGTATTGTTTTATAAGAATAGTTCTTCCTTTATATGAATATTTTGGTCAAATTGTTTTTGTCAGGTCAAAATTATATGTTAATTCATTGATGTGAAATGCTAAATACATGTCTCTGCCTCTGTTAAATGAATTTTCAGATGATAATTTTCTGTTATGATTGGTATTAAACACAGTTTCCAGCTTCTTCTGGTTTTAAATTCAGTAGAATGGTAAATAGAATTAGTCTATAAAATATAAGAAATCGATATTATTTTCTTAAAGTTGCCAAGTAAAATCATGAATGACAGAAATGTTTTTATTTTTCTGTTAGCTGAGCGTGAATGCTAGTGATGGTGGCCTGCCAGAGCAGTGGACACAAGTTGAAGCCAGAATCAATGTACGGAGGGATAAATTTGCTCCGTTCTTTACTGGCAACTACCTGACACGAATCAGCGAGAGCCACAGCATTCCCTCTGACATCCCCATTAAAGTAGAAGCCAATGATAATGATGGAGTTTATGTGAGTCTGTTAGATTTTTCTTGCAGTACAATGATTGTGTAATTATTGAAATAAATTTGAGAGAGCAAAGTATTTCTCCACTGTCTGTGATAGGTGTATGTACTAGTGAGGAGTATCAGAGACTTAGATAAATTTCAGGATTTCTTGCTTGACTCCGGGTTAATTTATTTTAAATGCTTTTATCTTTTGGTACTTTCTGTAGGCAATGTTTGTTTGCAAGAGACCTATTTACTTTACCTTCCTTTTTGAGGTGATGAATGAAGAAAGAGGACATTATTCAATGTATGTACGTGTAGGCGATCACATGGTCTGATTATCTCTATTGTTCTCGGGTAATTATTTCAGATAATCAAGCCTCCAATCAAGTGTTGGTTATCTGATGATATACCATGTGGCACCATTTCTTCATGGTATATATTAAATAATGACCAAGCGAAGCTGATATAACCTTTTCGAGAGAGAGGTTAATGTTTAACGTGCACACTCCAAATATACTGATTGTGGTTGAAGTTTATATCAACTGCCGAACTTGGGAGAGCTTGTCATTTCAACCATGTTTGAGATGAATGGAATAGTGCAGTGGTTTACATACCAGACAAATAATCCACTAAACTTGCTGGTTGTAAGTTCCAGGCTAAGATAAAAGGTTGCACAATCATTGCTTCAGAATTTGTAATTTAAAAAGGTAGGGAAATTCAGGAAAAAGAGTCAGGCAAAATGGTTATTATAGGCTTTTCAGTATTGCTATTTGATTGGATCTCATCAATAATTCCACAATAATTCCAAATTCTGAAATATTTTCCACAAATTAGTGTGGTAGCAAAGAATAGTGATAATAATAGTTTTGTGGGGATTGTAGCACTTCGAGCATGCATTTGTATACGGAACTAGTGCAGTACAAATGTATACAATTATTAATACTGTGATGGAATGAATAAAGTTAATGATTCAAGTATTATGTAATGAAAAACAATTGTTAATATATATACTTAATTATTATGATGCTCAGCATTAGTTTTAGGGTTATGAACTTTTTCAAATCAATTATTGTGGATATTAAATTTTCTTTATAGGGTGAAATCCACTACAAGTCTGTGGGTAGCTACTCAGCTCAAAGTTTCTTTGATGTTGACAAATACACAGGACAAGTGCAACTCACCCGGAATCTGAAACATGATCTGGATCCACACCCCCAATATCTGGTATGTCCGGGCAAAAATTTATATTGATCCAAGGAGTGTTGACTGATACCTTTCTAGAATAATAGTAAATATTACCAAAAGCAATTATAAGCATCAAATTCACTCACTAGAATAATAATCTATGACCATGATTATGTTGGTCTTCTTTTGGTCACATTTACTACTTGCTATATCCATTGCTGTAAGGAGCTCAGACATACCTAAATGTAATGACAATCTGCTTTAACATTATGACATCCCATGCCACCCCCTCTAAACCTCCCCTTCCCTCTCCCCTTAAGATCTGAGTTCAGCACTTCCAAACTAGCAATACACTCTTAAATAGCTCGATCAGCAATCATAAAAAGACCTTAGAAGTTTTGAGCCAAGGTTTGGGTCTGTTTTCGACTCCTGGGCCAGGTAAACTGTACCCCCCTGCATACACCTTCACCCCTACCCCCTCATAAGACCTGATCACAGGTCTCTGAGTGAAGTATGTTTTCAGCTTATAGTGACAGCAGAGGACAGTGCTCGTCCAAAGAAGAAAGGAACAGCAACTGTCACCATCAACGTAGAACGAAATCCGAACCCGCCAACGTGGAACTTGCAGTTCTACTCTACATCCATCCCAGAGGACCTGCTTCCACTGGAGCAAGTCCTCAATGTGACAGCCAGAGATAAAGATCCAGGGGTGACTTGATAATTTTATAAAAATTGAATATTTGGGCCCATACGGTATTTGAAAACCTTGAAGTACTACATCAGGCCATACTTGAATGTAACTGAAACAGGATTATGGAGAATGTGGTTTGTTTGTTGCTTAAACTAATCTGCCTGAAGATCTTTAGTGAATACTATTATGTGAAAAGACTTCTGTCTACAAATCTACATACAGATTGATAATCACAGTGCTATATTAATATGTTGTCATCTCCTTGATGAAAAGATATCTCTTTCTGGTTAATCGATCGATCTTAAACCTTTTTCTGACCATATGCTCAACAGTATGTAATTTTGCATATTTGATTCTCATTTTACAACATTCACTGTGCAAATTGAGGGTACCTTGCACAAAAAATTGGCACACAAAATTCATGGACTGTTGGTAAACATCAACAGTCATGCAAATTTTAATTCAAAATTGGCACTTTAGTTTCTATTGTTAGGTAACACCCTCAAACCACACAACCACCCCATAATACATAAATTTTAAGCAAATTAAAGCCAAACTACCAACCCTAATTTGAAGTCTCATGTAATAAGAAACAGACATTTTGTATGGTCTTGAATGCCCACTATGTGGATCTTTTCAGGACAAGTTAAATTACCAACTGACCTATGAGGTCATCCAGCGTGACCAATCTGTGGGACCAATTGGATACTTCTACATCGACACAGAGACAGGACTCATCAGTCTTCGAAAGAGTGTGAGGCATTCTGGGATTGATCAGTTCCTTGTAAGTTGCAGCTTAGGTGAACTTGAGAACACTGGACATTCAGGCAGTTTAGTAAATTAGCCTTGTAACCAGTGGTGCAAAATTGTAGACAATTTCACAAAGAGTTCTGTAGACTTGTCAGTGTCAGAGTTTGACAGTGCACACATTGACTGCGTTTTGCAAGTGTTGAAGGATTTTATATTAGCAACAGGTTTGCTAAGTTTTCAAATTTTAACACTGGGAACCCCTGCAAACCCCTTGACTGCCACCACTGCTTGCAACTGAACATAAGGTTTCAGCAATATTGAAAATTGTGGAGTGGTTAAAATTACAGATATTATGATATCACTAAAATACATTTGAAATGTTCAAACTCATGTTTGTAGCATACCATCAATGTAATCCAGAAAGATTCATCCAGGATTCTGGTTGAAGCTTTGATAATACACACATTCTTACTCAAACAGTGGAATATTGCTGTGAATAAATTATCTGACAACATCAGTTTCCTCCATGATAAAGAACAGCTTACACTGTAAACTAATAATGTTCAGTCGATTATGTTGGTGGAGTCGATATAAACTATGTCACTTTTTCGCTTCACCGTTGTTTGAGTCTTTCAACTTTAATGGTTGTACAGCTGGAAAATTGCTGAAAACCATGTTAACATCACTCTTTTCCAGCTTGGTGTAACTGCGTGTGATGATGGGTTCCCTGTAAAATGTGTAAACAAATCAGTGCTGATCAGGGTCAATCGTGATGGGAATGCTCCTCGGTGGTTGGACAGACCTTACGAGGAGGTGATCATGGAGACCAAACCAATTGGAGCATTCGTGCTTCAGGTCAAAGCTGTTGATCCAGATTTAAAGGTAACTGTAATGCCCTCTTTCATGGCTAATTCTGAATGCAGTATTAATTATAATTGTGCGTGTTCTTGTTGGGTACAACAAGACAGTACCTTGTCTCACTGGTATTAAATGTAAATTGAGCGATGACCTGTACCCACAGGCGCTCAGTGACTGCCAATGTGATATGACACATAATTGTAATTTATTCGTGAAAAGTATATCTTCAAAATACTAATATCTTGTTTGAAAATGTATTATTATCATCTTGCATAAATACCACGCATAAACATCACGAACTATCACCCACAAAGCTTCAAAATGCCCAAAACATTCTAACAGCGATGTATTCTTTAACTACTTAGTGACGGGACCCGCAATATTACGGAAAACAAATGTTTGGCTTAGTGACGGAACCCGCAATTTTACGGAGCGCAATTTGCCCCCGAACGTCTGCAGGATGGGACCCGCAATATTTCGTGTGC
>JAUELE010171801.1:0-13723 GCA_031471655.1 Diodora aspera
GGTAATATTTCAACCATAACGCTACGGTTGGTACAAAGGGCACCAAATGTTTGAGTCGAAAGTGATCCAGTCGGGATTCAGACCCCCGACCTTGTGGTTGTGAGGCAGACGCTCTACCAACTGAGCTACCCGGGCCCTCACAAATCTAAGACAACAACCCATTCATTGAATGTTAAGTACTATCAAAGTCACTGGGCACAGTTGTCAACTGTCTTTCCCCAGATCCTGGTATCTGGGTATTGAAGCCCAAAAATAACCAGGATAAGTTTTTACCAGATTGTTCTAACGCTTGTAAAGACAATCTCAAGTCCTTTGGACAAAGGTCCTTCTCACACATTGTGCTTCTTCATTGTGAAACTCATTGCCAACTGAATTAAAGACATGTTTTTCAAAAGCAATCTAAAGATGCATCTATTCAAGAGGTACCACTAATAACTCTCCTAAGTGTCACAACTGTTCTTTTGTGCTTTGAGCAACCACCAAGAAGATGGATAACAGCACCTACCAAATGAACCTATTATTTATCTCAAATAGGTTTGAATGAGTCTTGTATTTCACATAGCTTTCAACAATCTTTCAGCCATATTACAAGGGCTGGCACAGCAGTATCTACAGGACCTCAATTAGGATTATGTGCCAAGTCGGCACCGGGGATCACTTACCTGAAAGATGCTAAAACAGACTCTTTTCCAATGGCAGCCATTGTATCCTTCACTAATTCAATACCATCTTCACCCAGCATGTTAGCTGAAAAATGCAGGGGCACAACACTAAATCCAAAATTGTGACTTTTAGGAAACATAAATGAGAGCACAGAGGTACAGCTCACATAGCAATTTTAGGATGTTCACCATATTTAAATTGCATTCAACCTGAAACATTTTCTTATCCTCTGAACCGAGGAGGCAGTCAAAGATCCAGACATCACCAATTTTCGACAAGTTCTTGCAAGACGTTATTTCCATAGAAGATCAGTACAAAAAGGAAATGCACATTGCAGTACACGCTCAGAAAAAAATATAATCACTCAATACGATTCATTCTGAATGATTAAAGAAAGTATGATGGTTTTGTTTGTACAAGAAGGGAGGGATGACTGACAAGTTTGTGGCCTAAAGTAGAAGATGAGCTATCCATCTGTTGTTACATGCATAAACAGTTCAACTCTGAGTGATTATGCAGAAAGTTTGGAGTCAATAACCAATGTGGTATCTGTTTCACATAATTATAACTTACATTTCAGTCCCACCAGGGCATTGCTTCAGTCCACAAGCATGCAATGGCTATGGCTGCAATCCAGGAATGCAGAATGCAGATTTAAATTTGTGCAACACCCACCCAATTCACTTGATCTGGTACCCTTAGACTACTACCTCTTTGACAAAATGAAAATAAAACTCATAGGTTGCCATTTTGATACTGAAGCAGGCCCTGATTTAGGCCACGCCTTTGCGTCAATGGCGCACAGTTTCAGAGAATGGCGCATGATTGGCTTACCTAGTGGGCCCGACGGGTGCACAATAAAAATATATTTAATTTTGCTGTCAACTAAATCTAACTATACTGTCCAGTTGCTGACTTTTGCATCTCGTGAATACGATGTTCACTCGATCTGTTTCCATTGTTTTTGCGAGGTAAAGTACATATGAATTTGTCCCACTTCCGTCATGAAAATGTCGCACACAAATTTGAAATGACCCACATTGTTTACAGCTGATGGGTCCCAAGGACCCACCTAAATTGAATTTTAAATCAAGCACTGGTTCTGACAAATGAAAATAAACACTGGCATTTGTTAACATATATATACTAATATATAATATAATATAGAAATATCCGAAACAGTGTTTGTTATAAATGGTAACAAATCATGTTATTTAAAGTATCTTCTTGAATGTAAGTGTAGTGATATTATATTCATGTGCCAAGTTGTCAGTACAGCTGTTTAGTGTTTACCAAAGATCTTTTTGTGTACCCCTTCTTGATAGGGATCTACTGGTACTCACTGTTATATTTGTTATGAGAGAGAGCAAGATATACCCAAAAGGTTGGGAGGTTAAGTCATTGCTTAATCAGAGGTCTTAATGGATTACAAAGAAAGAATCAAAGATTAACAGCATTACAGACCTGTTTTGACATTGATTCCATTACGGTGCCAAATATTGGAAGTAAAACATTATTTGCCCAGTATTTCCTGGTAGTAGGTATCCTGTGGTGTACCGTCTATATTATCGAAAACAGTATGGCTTTCTTTTTATTTGATCAAATATAGAACATACGTGCAATTATCTGTGATAAAAAGAAAAGATGAAGTTTACATTTATGTATTTAACCTTGGGCTTTGTTAAATTAATGATTCATTTGTATTCGCATTTTTTGAATTTTAATCATAGTATGGATTAGCACACAGCAATAGCATGGACCTATCTTTCTAATACTGTGTGGTTTTTATCAGTCAGCAACTGTTTGAAGTGCGTGCATCAAGGTCTTGTGTTACTTGTATTACTTGTGTTTCAGGACAGGAGCCAACTGACTGATCCAGCCTATCCCTGCTATTTTTACTGTACACAAGTCTTATTCAGGAATGGTAAGTGATATCACGAAGTCTCAGTGTATTCATAATACCAGATTGCATTGTTGCCTTCATATAACATGCAATGAATAATACATCACTCAGAGATTGCTCTTTCATGAAGAACTTGGAGTTCATGACTTGTATCTGTTACCTATAATTATGAAATGATAGTTATAATATTAGCTCAAGGTTGTCTGATTCACTCCATGTGACTTAGAAATAAATGTTAGAACCAAAGAACTTATAGAGTGTACATGTGCTGTTGAATCAAAATAAGTTACAATTTTATGTGATGGTTGATAGTTTTTTTTTTATTTGTAAGAGATTTGAAACACACAAGGTTTTTGTTAAAGTTTGGAAAATGGTGTGCACTTGTACATGCATCATGCACACAGGAAAGTAAAATAATTGGGCAATTTAGTTTTCTGGTGCTGAATCTTGTTTCTTTTATATATCTGTCCTTTATTGTGAAACTGAATTGGATGTCATCGTAGAAATCTGTCTGCCATGCAGGTTCTGGATTCCAATTCTTGTCACATCAAGCTACTAACTTTTTTTATTTTGACCCCAAGAGTGGACGGTGAGCTGCAAAGTTGATAGGAAATAAAATTCCAAATCACACTCTCTCTTTAAGTTGTGAACTTTATTCTGTGTTAATCAATGTATTCTTTCATTCTTCTTTGAAGAATGTAGAAAATGTCCAGACAGATAAAGTATTTATGTTTCTTTTATCACATAATGCATGCTCTTCCAACAGATCCAGTAGGTTTGTGATGACTTCATTGAAAATCAATACGTAATGTTCCAGGAATTGTTTCAGATCAAAGATACTGAACATTTTGTTTCGGGACCATTGGTGTAAAGCTTGGTATTTAAATAAATTTATAGTTTTTCAGTTTGTAGAAAAGTTTTTTTGGCATCTCGGATCGGTTTCGGGAAACAACACCCCTTTCCAAAGTGGTTCACTTCTTATTTAGCACTTTAAGCTGAGTAGTTAGCAGAAGAAAAGAACAGGATCATGAGCATTGTGTATATTTTAGTTATTTTATTTGGATAACCTGAGCTTCATAATGGGCAGTTTATCTGCATTGTTTATGTGTGTGCATTCCTTCATCACTTCCCTGTTTGTTACAGGAGGAACCCAAATATGAATCTGTTATTTTATTGTATTTTATCTGTTGAAGTTAGCTTAATTTTCTTTGTTGCACCGTGCAGTGGTTAGAGCGTGGTCCAGCAATCTGCCAGTCTTGGCGGTTGTGGTTCGAGTCCCGCCCGGACACCTCTCTTTCAGCCCGGAGAGACAGGAGCCCTGACACCAATGTGGTGTTGGTGAGACCATGGTGATGTGGCTGAAAGATTGCGGAAAACCCGTAAAACCTAAAATCACTCACTTTGTTGCACCATACATATCTTCTACAGGTAGCAGGATGGAATCTTTGTAAAGTGTTGACTAAACAAGTAGTTTGCCTTTGTGGTCATGTCCTTTGAGTTTGTGCATTTGGACCACACTAGACTTTTGTCAAGACCCCAAGTCATAAAATTGAACATATCACTCTACCATAGCCATCTCTGGTTTGCCTGGCCTAAGGCACATCTAGAAAAGGCATATAGTCCCAGGAATAATAACCTGCCTCTGATTTTACATATATTTAAAGAACTTTAAAGCCTCAGGGTCTTGGCAGATGTTTAGGATCATACTTGCATTTGTTCAAGCTAGTTTTGGGATATTGTAGTGAAGTACGTTAATTGAAGCAATGGAGAAATCCATTTTAAACCCAATAGCATTCCCTTGTTGCGGAAGTGTTGCCTTTCTATTAATTAGATTCCCTTTGTGTATTCTGAATTTCATAGTGAGCACATGAGCAGACATGTGATCTTCATGCAATGCTCAATGCTGCCATCAATCTTTATTATGCCATTCTTGAGAGTCTTGTCTCAGGAGACTTGCTCTAAGATCTATAGCAGAGATGGCTGGTCTGTATATGGATAGAACATTTAACCAGATAGCCAGACATTGTTGATGTTAGGCAGCTAATGCAGAGTCTAGGATAAAGGTTAATGAAATTGTCATTGATGCCAGGACTTTCCCTGGATACTTCGATTCTACTTTTTTATAGATTTTTCCTTTGAGACTTAACACAGGAGATTGGTATCAGAACGGCATGGAACCTGTCGATCACACTCATTATGCCTACCTATTTCCTTGCTTGAAGCCTGTGGAGTATTAGTAACTCTTGGTATATGCTACTGTCATATCTTGGATATTTTGCAAGGTCCATCATTTCCAATTTTTTGCCGTGTGGGTTTTCCAGAGCAAGGTTTTGTCATTCAGAACTCCATATAACCCCATGCTTATGTTAGAAATTTACCTGAAAGACGGATTGTTGCCTTATTGTAGCTTACTATGTTTCTTTAGGTGGTATCTTATCTCTTGGTGGGCATCATGCTATTTTGGGTTGACAGAAAGGCTACCACTATGTGTAACTTTAAGCATTAATTCCACTTGGCTTACTGGTACATGAGATGGATTAGTTTTGGGTGTATACTTCATCATTGTTAAACCTTTCGCTTCTAAATTGTGCTTGTTTTTCTCTGGAACAATGAAGTTATACCAGTGTATTTCTGTCTCTGAGAAGAATTATCTGCAAGCTATAGAAGTTCTATCGCAAATTGTTCCTACTGTGGCTGTGCAATTTCTTGCTGAATATATGTCTAGACAAGGTGAATATGACCATTTTAACTGACAAATCATCTTGACAGAACTGAATAAGCATTTCTTTTTATGGGTTTCTGATAATGTTCCATTGAGATGATGACAAGATGGAGGCTGCTCACATCTCCCAGCATTCACAATAGGATTTAGATTGCCATCTTGATTACCATTTGTGCTTTTGCATTTTCCAGGACATAATTCAAACCTTGTATCCATCGATTTTATAGGAATAACAGAAAAAGACTTAATTTACAAGTGTAACTTGTGAATAAATTGTTTCTTTCAAAGAAAATTTCTTGGTAATTTCTGAAGACTGTTGTTACAAGATAACTACTTGAGCAAATCCCTGCTTTATATTCTGCTAGAAAACATTATAAAGGTATAAGACTTTCGAACTTTTAAGACCCCGTGGGGCTTCCGGAGAGTGATGTGGTGTCACTTAGATAGAATAGGGCCTCAGTAACCCAAGGCTTGTTGTACAAAGCGACTACAATGGGGATCTTTTGCTTTCTCTTTCTTACTATCGATCCTGTGTTGTCCCTTGGACATCACATTGCGCTATGACTGAAATATTGCCCCCTGCAATGTAAAAATCCATTTCACTCACTCACTGGAACCTTTAAGTTTGTGTTAACATTGAAATTTCAAAGACTTTGAAAGTTTTGTGTGAACCCTGTTGGCAGCTGCTTGGTACTCAATCTGCCCTTGAGATGTTGCAGAATTGCCAGAGAAGCAAATTTGCTAGAAATTAGCCATTACACACTCAAGCCTATGGCTCTTGTAAGATGAAGTAGTAGGTAATGCAATTTCCAGGACATTGTAGATGCTGGAGAGCAGTTCCTCTGGATAATTTTTATTGATTTAGTAATTGGATTTTCTTTATGACCCTGCCAAGTATTTTATATTTAATTATGATGAACCCGACAATAGACCAAATCACCAATAGATGACTTGGAATGTGTGTAGGCTTTCACAGAGATCTGACATATGTAGCTGAGATAATATTTTTGAGCATAATGTAACAACAGCCATTCAGCTAAACCAGTAAACAAATAATAGAGTTACTGTCGTTTGTGTTTATTCAATTCATTCCAAATATTGAAATCCTGCAAAAAGATAACATCGAGATGATTCTTCCTTTCAGAATGACCAGCAGTAAAATGATTTGTGGCATGTTTAAGTTGTTGCTTGACACCAGTGTTCAAGAACATCTGCTATTTATCATGAGACCTTTCCAGATTATCGGTCTGAATTGGTAAAATCTGTATATTTTCTGTATAACAAACTGTCATAACTGGTGGATCTATTTAAGATGGCAGATTTATGTAAATTGTATTAAGGTTATTAGAGACTGATGAGAAGTGAGCTGGGACATATATAATGAACAGGTTGTTATTGATCATGCCATGCATACAGGATCAACCCAACAAAAGCTAATCAGAGCCATTGTTACATAGATTTTCAGCGTTCACTGTTGGTCATGTTTGCATTGGTATCAGACTACTATCAGTTACAGACAGAAACATTTGCACTCTCATGACGTCAGAGTTTGCGATGTTCAGGTGGAATTATCATGTTACACTTTTATCCTCACAGCTCATGAACAATGGAAAGGTCATGATCATATTCAGATATGATACAGGGTATTTTTTGTCTCGAAACGTTTGATTAGCAGTTTTGCTTTCAGAACATGGGTAGCATTTCGTGGAAATTGATCATCATTTTAATTGATTGGCATTCAGCTGAAATTGATTAGCAAATTGCGATGCGAACCCGAACAAAAAATACCCTGTGATATCTGAGTATATGTAACTAAGTAATAGGATTATCCCATACCACATTTGATAACCAGGGGCGGTATGTCTATTTGGATTGGTTGGTATGGCCCCAGTTGGTATAGTCATTCCCTGTGGAACATCGTGGCCAAGCTCATGTAAATTAATTGTATGGTTGATCATGAACTCTTAAATTGCGATCTTACAATTCAATAAAGCATGTATTATTAAATGTACTAGATAAACAGTAAATCTTCTCTACAACTGTTGTAGGTTGTGTTGACCCAAGTAATATCAACCTTTGTCGTTTGACTCTACATGTGCACCTTAGTTACCGGTTAATCAGCTCTTGTCTCTTGCAGGGTTGTATTATTAAACCAAATAACCAATGAGAGCTGCACAACCACAGATTAAGCTGAGACATGGATGCAATCTATTGCAATTTTTTACTGGTTGATGGGCATACCAATATCCCATAAAGGGTGCAACACGACCACTTTTAACAAGTGCAGAACCAGTAAGAAGGCAGTGTTGCTTTAACTCGTTCAAAGAACAAATTATCAAAGTAACTGAAAACACCTAAACCAAGGGCAATTTTAACTGATGAGTTTGATCTGGCAATTGATTAAAAATTATAACCCTGATTTTGTTGAAAACATTAATGACGCTATTGGTACCTGTTGTTGAAAGATTGCAAAAAGCTTCATTTACTCAAAATCACTCTGGGAACCTACAATTTTTAATGACAAGTAAAGAAGACTAAACTTTGTCAATAATTGTGTTTGAAGTGTCCAGGAGCAAAGTCAATGATTAAAAGAGGATATGATTTCCTGTAACTAAAACCTGGTTACCATAGCAACCAAATTGTCCAGTGTTCAGTTTGGCCAATACAAGGAAGATGCAGAGTAAACTGACATTTAACGTAGGATAAATAAAGTAATTAGTGATCTGATATTTTACTCTTGTAGCTTCGGACTTGTGATTAACTAGCTGCAATAGTTGTTTACCATGGCTGTGCAAATTTGTATTTCATGCTTTGGGGCAAAAGATTTTTGCAACTGAGCATCTTCATTGGATTCGTCAATAGTATTCTGATAAATGTCTTCAGAGTTGCCATGGTAGTTGATGTGTTTACCAGAATAAGTAAATCACGTGCTATGTGATAAAATGATTACAGCAAATAATGAAATGTGAGGAACAAAATAGGTGTTCAGACAGATCCTTCACCTGTAAATGCTCTGACTTGCTTGCAGGAGGACATGCTGGTCAATACTCTGAAGTTTCATGTCAAATATGTTGTCAAATGAATTTGTAGTGACACTGACAGATATTTGTTTTAGATTTATAGATGTGATTTAGTCAAATCCATTGATCACAGTTTTGAGATCATATTCTTTCTATAGCTGTACTCTGGTCTGATTGATCCCTCAATTATTTTTACTCAAAAGATCTTGCAAAATAAGAATTGCAAAGAATTGTGAAGCTCTGACAACTGTTCACAGAAATTTAGTCCTGCGCCTTGACTGTGAAATCAAATTTGTTTTAAATTATTTTTTTCAAGATAAAGGCAAGTCTAGTTTCTTATTAAAGCAAGTCTAGGTTCCTTGAGGAGAGAAGGCTCCTTTTCATTAAAAAAATAAAATAATGGAAATTGCATCTTTTTGTGGATTGATAAGTTTTCTTAGACTAAGTGTTAGTCTAACAGAAATTCAGCAGGGTCATCTTTGCATTTACAAGTAACAAGACCGAAGAGAAAAATAATTTTCAAGGATTTCAGCCAGTCTATTGGAGCTGGTCACCCCTTGCCTGACAGTGACGATGGGTAATGATGGTGTTAGATCCACCCAGTATAGTGATTGTCAGGATATGGATTACCATGGTCACTGTCTAATCGTACAATTAGTAACTATACTTGTAGTATTAATGGTGTGAATGGTAGCTGCCTTTGTTCTTGGAAGAAGGTTGTACAGGATCTGACCTGTCACCTACTAATGATCATTCACGCTGTCTCCTAATGGATGTTAATGTGTAGGGCTCTTCACTAGTCAGGATTCTGGTGGGCAGCATTGTCAAGTGCTTGGTGTCCATAAAATTTACTTACTGCCTTGTTCCAGGTCAAGTAGCCAGTGGTCAAGTTGCAAGTCAGGACTCGCACTTTTCTCTCTGTTGGTCTCTGTAGGGTGTCTTTTGTCTTTGTAATGCACACTGGATGATTATAATGACTGTGTGTTAATATTTAGACATAAGTAAATTTGCCTTTGCACAGATGTGGGCGGAGTCACTGTACGAGGAGGTATCAGAAAGTTTTAATTATTACCAAGAAGTTATCGAGCAATCAGGATGAAATTTTGGCTGTAGTATCAGTGATGCTTACTCAGTAATGGTCCAACAAGTTATCTACTTTCCTTGATTACATTTTGCTCCAGTTGAGCCTAAACACAAATACCCCTGGTATGGAGAAGACTGAGGCGCGCAGTGTAATTAAGTTTTTGCATTTGAAGGGCTGCACTGCCTGACAAATTCACGACATGAAATCTGTTTATAGTGATGATAGCCCATCTTATGCCACTGTTGTGAGATGGAGAAGGAATTTCCAAACTGGTCATATGTCCCTCACAGCATGAACCAAAAAGTGGACGCCCATCACTCGCTGATGATATGGACACCGTGAAGAAAGTAGAGGCGCTGGTCCAGGAAGATCCGCGCATAACCATACCTATGATAATGCTCAAATTCATTTATTTCACAGTACTGTTAGGCCACAGGCCCGTGGTACATATAAAACATTTCAAGCAGAAGTGGCTGCTCAATATATCACAATTATAATCACATATTTCGTAAACGTAATGCATAATATATAATTTATAAAAACTGATAGGTTTTGTTAAACATTTTTTCTTACTCATGACATTAAAGAAATAAAGTTATTTAAGTTTGGGTATTCATAATACTGTTTATGTATATACTTTACTCTTAAATCATCATACTTTTAACTGCATGCATGAGACACATCTGAGTTATGGCAGTCCAGTGCATGGAGCATCATTCCTGGCCAACTGCACATGTTCAAGGTGTCGCGGTATGCTCACCAAAGGAGTACGCCTGTTAGCTGACAAAGCACCTGCTCACACGTGTCAAGCAGCTTGTGTGGAGGCATGGCGTTGTTGCTTTGATATTTTACCGCACCCACCCTATTCACCTGATCTTGCGCCCAGTGACTTCTTCTTATTCCCAGAGATAAAAAATCTACTTCGAAGACGCCATTTTGACGACACGAAGGTCATTCAAGAGGTGGAGGGTTGGTTTTCCATGAAATCAGGCGGTCAGGCGGTCTGCGCAAGGTCAAAAACAGTGGGAGAAATGTGTAACTCTGGATGGTGACTCTGTAGAGAAGTCCTTAGGACAAAAAAGCAAAATGAACTTTCTCTCCTGATTATGTCTTGATGATAATTAAACTTTCTGATACCCCCTCGTATGTAGGAACCTAGATAAGTTAAGCTCCTATTGTGCTACCACCAAGGCCATGCATCCAGATTTTAACATTATATAAATTCAAGTGTATGTTTGCCAATTTGCTTGCCTAATCAAGTTATCAGTACATATTGATTAAAAAAAGAATAAACAATTTGACAGTAAATGCCGGAAGTATTATCTCATTTGCATTAGTGAAAAAGATTATCCTTCTGGAGAGGAAAATTATTGCAGTAAAAGTTAATTATTTTCTGCCAGCAACTGATTCTTCAAGGAACTTACATTTCAGTTAAGGCTATTATGACTTGGTTTATCATGTCCTTCATTGCAGTTAAAGTTAGTGTCTTTGTGCAGATTGTTATTTCTATTACATTTATGAGTTTTTAATAATATTTTCATGGTTAAGGGTTACTGTTGAAGCCAAGAACATTCATTTCTTCACCCTTCATTAACCATACATCCTTTACGTTTTTATTGTAAATTCCAAATGTAAATTGAAAGGATGAACCATTTTGTGAAGCGTCAAAAATAACTTGCAGTCTAAAAGAAATCAGTGTTGCAACTGCTGGTTCTATCTTGAAACTAGATTGTTAATGTTGTTCACAGCATAGCTGGTTCGGCATGTTTTGCTTGAATGGTTTGAAATGCAAAGGCAGATGATTATTCCTTGGATTACATATATTGCCTTTCGAGCTATGTTTTAGACAGCACAAGGTAGAGAAGGTTATTATAATGTCAGGTAAAGTTCAGTGTTCCATTCCTTGTCTGACAGTGTACATAGGAGATGTCCGTTGATTTTCTCTCATGAAAGCACAGTCTGGCTTGGTGACGTTGAGGACCATGTCAATTTTCATCTTGAAGTTTTTTTTCATTGGAGATGATGGATGTAATGTGAATCACTGCCTGTTCTGACATCAGTAAGACAATTGTAACATGCCTACAGCTGTGTGTCGCTGCGATTGATTATGTCGGCGATGTGAAAGCCGACACAAAAACATCTGAGACTGAAGACAGGTTCGTCACAGAAGATTTAGATCACTGTCGGTTCAGCGATTTTCTATCAGGATATCGTTATAGCTGATTATAATTTGTGATAGGATACTAGACACCTTGTAATTGTATCTCAGGCAACAGGCTGAATGCAAGAGAAAAGAATGGATTTTCTATTCCTTGGGTGAAAGGCAATCCTTTCATTTGCAATTATAAAGATTGTAGTACGTGCTGTATTAGAGTTATCGTCAAATTAAAATGGCATTGCATTTAGGCTTTGCCCTTATTTGGCAGCATTCCAGAAGAAAAGATGCATAAATATATTCTTTTCACAAACTGTCTGACAAAGTATCGGTTAAAGAAAATTCCCGGAGTAAGACATTTCCTTGCTTGTTTTCATGTGGTAGTAAAAGTCTGTCTATCCTATGTTGAAAGAAATATTGGGTGGCATTCCTTTAGCAGAAAGGGCAAAGATACTTGTGTGGTAACATGCTGGCTCAGCGATCTATTAGCATTGATGGTTGTGGGTGTTGTAGTGGTACATGTGTTTGTGTGCCACAGCCATTCGTAAAGTGCCTCAATTTGTTGTAATGATTTCAGAGGTGTGTAGGTAGCTAGGTGTGTAGCAGTGCTCACCAATGAGTCTTGTCCTGCTCACTGATGAGTCTTGTCCTGCTCACTGATGAGTCTTGTCCTGCTCACTGATGAGTCTTTTCATGCTCACTGATGAGTCTTTTCATGCTCACTGATGAGTCTTTTCATGCTCACTGATGAGTCTTGTCCTGCTCACCAATGAGTCTTGTCCTGCTCACTGATGAGTCTTTTCATGCTCACCGTTGAGTCTTGTCCTGCTCACTGATGAGTCTTTTCATGCTCACCAATGAGTCTTGTCCTGCTCACTGATGAGTCTTTTCATGCTCACCGATGAGTCTTTTCATGCTCGATCGTGTTGTGGCCAGCTTGCTTTCATTTTTCTTGAAAATATTGAAAATAATGCATTTGGTCAGATGTTGTTGGAAGGATTCAAAATATTGTCTTAAATAAAAACATTTGACCTATTGGTACATGGACAGAGGATGACATCAAGGTAGCATGGTCGCTTGTAATCAGTGAGTCCTGATAGGTTTGGATCCTGTATGAGTCTGCCGGATGTCAACTCATAGTCAGCTTATCATTAGTAGTCAGCCGTCATTTACCCTGGTAACGTCACAGAGGCAATGCTTTTAAGAGATTTGTTAAATCTTGTCAACATTGTGTACACAATGTTTTTGTAAACACCTACACTTGGAAGTTGGATAAAGTGTAAATTAATCCTGGAAATGTTTTTGTATTACTCAAGTTTGACATTGTGATGTATCCCAGGTACAGCAATCAATACAGTTCCTCAACTAGCTCACCCCGCATGCAATGAATGAATCCAGATCCCAGTTGGTACAAATTGTTGAAGCCTGCGGTTAATGTGATTTTAACATTTGTCATGATAGGATATTCAAATACCCTTGCTGATACGCCTTGGGGAGTAAGTGTATGCACATCATTAGTGTTATATTAATAACATCAAAAGTGTTGGGACTAATTTTCCATGCAGATCAGGTTGGCATGTCTTGGGGATTGTCCTGGCCTTTCTCATTCTATGCACATTAAACAGATTATTTAGCACACAATATTGAATGTTCATATAAAGCAGTATAGGAAAGCATCAAAGTATACTGAAGTAAACTAATAAGGGATCAATGAAGAGTGTACCACATAACCTTTATGACCAGAACCATAATGATACTTATAATGCACATATTAAACCACTGGCAAGCAGTAGAAAGTGTAACCACCCCCACAGACCCTAACAACCTGCTGGCATTGTTTGTGCATGTTCTGGATCAACCATTACCATTGGCTTGGTACATGGGATCCCATATTTGTTTTCAACAGTAGACCTATAGTATGTCTACTTAGGACAGGGGTCCGCAAACTTTTGGTCTTTGTGGTCCGGATCGCATATTGATGAGTGGACAGTGGACCATGTAAATGCCATTTAAAGAAAGGAAAAAAACCAAGTCTTGAAATATGGAAATTACACATTAGAATTACAGTTATATTTTGCCTAAAATCAATAAATGCAATGTAGATTATACCCCACTTCCGGTCTCGTCGCCATGGTTTCTTTTGTTAAAAGTGTAGGTGTATATCTGGATACACCTC
>JAUELE010172017.1:0-13716 GCA_031471655.1 Diodora aspera
CTCATCGACTGGTTCACATTGTTGAAAGGTAACTACGGTTCTACCATAGGGGAACTGTGAGGCACCAGCACGGTCTGGATTCGGACAAGGATGCTAAGGTTTCGGGTAACAACAGAGGGAGAATGTTTTTTTGGGGGGGGGGGGCGGTTTATTGGGGGTATTTTTTCGGGCAAGAAACTGCCTCCACCAAAACCGAAGGTTCCAATCGGCTCAACGTTTATAAATCTGTGCAATGATATCGATGTAGTGCAAACCATTGACCATGTTAATGTTACACATAGGCTATAAGATTACCACTAGGCTATACGATTACCACTTAGAAGAACTTTGTCGGAAAAGATGATTTTTAATCTGTATCTTGAAAACTACCAATTTAAGCTCCATTTACGTTATTTGTTTATCATCCCCGTCGAATTCGTGACCAAATTTGGTGGAGCCTTACATGTATGCATTGATATCAAAATAGTATCTTTATTATCTCTGGTATTTTTAGATCTGATATATATATTTTTCCTAATATGATTTACACTCCATACATGTATTTCAAACGTAGTATCAACGTTTCAATTAGCCCAAGTTTCTAACCGATTGATCGACCATTGACCGCATGTGTTCCAAAACTCTTAGAGCCATTATATACAGTCAAAAATAAAGAACGAGGAATTACAAAATTAAATTTGGATAAACCGGATATAAGTTAAACTAAATATGATAATGGATAATTCTTGGATTAAATAGAAAAGTAAGTAAATCAAAGTGTTATCGTATTTTCAGATCAATTGTGGGCACAAATCAAATACTGTTAGCTAGCCACTTCTGGGCCAACCACATTTAAACGAAACCTTTTTTCAACTTATGAATTCGATAATACACCCCTTCATTGAACATTGTATGAGATGTCTACCACGTCCCGACGGCATTCCCGAACACACCAGAGTACCCCGAACATATGTGAGCATTTTACGTCTCTTCAGAGATAAAACGTCTGTGTGAATATAAACCCCCACCCGCTTATAAACGTGTGCCTGTTAATACAGTTTAAAAGGTTTGATAGGAACATTTTACAGGTAAGCCATCTATTAAATAGCAACTATAAAGCTTCATAAGTCAAGATTAAATATACTAACGTGCAGAAGAAACGATACCAAATGATTTCAATTATTTTCTTTCACTTCATTAAGTCAAGTGGATCAAAAGGACTCTTGGATTTCAATGAGTGTAATTTTATGTCATTGATAAAACTTCCTAATCTTGACGTGATAGCTCTTGCATGTCCAACGCATTAAGTGAATTTATTCAGTAGTCTCTCAAAATCGTGGCATCGTTTCTTTTGCACGTCAGTATATAAATGGATTGCAGAGATATACACATACATGCACATTTTAAAAATATTTTTCAGTTTATAATTTATTATGAAATGTCTCATGCATTGTCTGATCTCTTCCCATTAATCTAAATCGAATATTTATAGCTACATTATCCTGTAATTGCATTAAACATAAAACGTACCCTGAATAAACATAATTTAAAAATAAATAGTTTGTCGGCAATTACATGTATCTGAGGAAAATTATAAACTGCCTCATGCCATAAGATAGAATATACTGACGTGCAAAAGAAACGATACCCCGATTTTGAGAGACAACTGAATAAATTCACACATACGTCGGATATGCAAGAGATCCATTCAAGATCAGGAAGTTTTATCAATGACATGATGTCTATCAAATTACACTCACTGAAATCCAAGCATCTTTGTAATCAACTGTGACATACAAGACGCATGGGAAGATAACTGAAATCATTTGGTATTGTTTTTTTTGTACGTCAGAATATTTTTGCAGGAATAGAATCTTCCAATCCCCCTCCCCATAAAGATCCAATGGTTGCTCCCTTATAATTCATAAACGTTTCCCGACAAATACTTTTATAGATGTAAAAAATCATTACGTCAGCGATAGAGAGAACGTTGGCAGCGAAATGGTTAAGGTTCGATACGTGGTCGAATTCTAACTTACGGAACGATAAAATAAAACTATATATAAAACTATGTACACACCACGAATTATGCGAGAAAAAAATAGTATGCTTGTCGGTATTACAGCCTCATTTATTTTGGGGCTTCCATGCCATAAAATAGAAAAATATGCATTCTTATATTAATTTTCCGACACAATCTTGAAAATATTCGTAAAGCTTCGGAAACATCACATTTACAAATAAATGCAGTCGGTTCATATTCGGAAATCGACGAAACATTCTTCGACAAAGCTTCAGAGAAAAGTTCGGAATGAGGCTGGCTATTTGAAAGTAGAAAAATAATCCGTCTGCATGTGCCGAACTAAGGGAATATGATCTTATTTAATTAGACATACACTTTTACAATGCATGATGTACAGTTTATATTTATTTCACACAGATAGCACCAGACCTATTTTAGCGATCGGGAGCACGAATCCAACTTCAACGTTGTATATTATTTGGTTTCAATCCAATCTCAGTTGTTCTCTGAGTACATACCTCAAAACAGTTTCATATTTGATATTTTTATGTGCATGGCAAAGTTATATTTATAATATCATATTCCGAGGCAAGAGTTTTCATCTTTGTTTTTAGTCTTTAATTTATTTAGATCTTCATACTAACACACTGATATGAAGATCTAACAAAGGCTGTTGCAAGGTCATGTCCCGGGTCACCGTGATTACCCAATGAAATCGCTTCTCTCTCAGCTAAAGACTCTCAGTTTATGCAAACTTTCGTCGCCGATATAGCCTCCCTTCGGGAGGCAAAAAGCGACGTAAAATAAGCTGACTTTTAACCGTTTATGCAAACTTCGTCGCCGATATAGCCTCCTTTCAGGAGGCAAAAGGCGACGTAAAATAAGCTGACTTTTAACATTAGTTTATGCAAACACTTTGAGAGCAAGAGAGGTTAATGTTTAATGTGCACGCTTCAGATTACACAGATTTGGTGTTGGGAGGGGGGGGGGGGGGGACATATTGCCTAAAGGGAGGGAGAGAGCCTTAGAATGTTAGCCCCATGTGAAAATAAAGAGTTGGGAAGGAGGTTTTGGTTGCTTACATCAACAAAGACGCCTCTCCTGATATATTATGTAAGCTGAATTTTAGCAAGCCTACATTTGAATGTACTGGGTGAACCGGACATGACCTTGCACTAGATCTGTCCATTCGTAGCAAGATCATGTTCACAAGGAAGGAGGACTCGTTCGTGCATCACCATACCGGAAACCCGTTTTGCGGATGAAAGAAAATGAATCTCAATGCATGATATCTGATTTCATATGGAATTGAACTGATTAAGTCGAGTGTTATCAAGCGAGCTATACGAACAAATAGTGCCATCTGCTACGATCGCGTTCACAGATAGAGATAAAGGTGCTTATTAATCACAACAATTCAGAGTTATGTTTCCTTGAAAGTAGTTCACCAAAAGAATTTTCTTCTTACATGCGTTTAACGCTAGACTAAGGCCGGTCTCCTCAAAATGGCTTCCAGATTGCGCAAGACGTATTTCTTCGGCTTGAACGGTTGAATTCTATCAGAATTTCATATCGAAGCGGTTGAATGAAGATCTGTAATATAATGAGAACACTGAGAACTTAATGCATTTTCAAAATTATTAAAATTCAAAGATCAGAGAGTAACACAAAAAGCAGGATTGATAATTCAAAGCTAAGACATATACTTCTGTTGTATTCAGACTACTGAAATTTTAAACGAAGAATGTTCTTGTTTTCTTACCAAAAATTGGACACTGGTCGATTCAGCAGCAAAGTTGATGCTTATTGGGTCGATAGAGTAGATGATGGTTTTGAATAGACGAAGGCGGGGGTGGACGACCAATTTAAGCCACAACTAGTCGTTCACCATTCCGTCTTCACGGCCTTAATGAGAATATGAGAAAAGGAGAGTATGGCACAATCATGTAAATGATGTCTACTGTTACTATGACAACCGGTGTGCCAAAGTATCTCTTAAATGCGTAACGTCTCCTAGTATTTCTTATGTTATAAAAGGCTCGTGTTAACATGACGTCTTTTTGCTTCTGGCCTTTCTTGAATGAATTTTTAGTGCTTAATTGAGCCTGAGTTTGTTTGGTGTTGTATTCGTTAATACAAATTAGGCCAGTCAGTACTCTACAACCTTTGCATGCAAACAATGAACTGAATTAAACAGTATTCTTCCTTATTTTTGTGTTGTAGGCGCAATGTTACAGGTATAGTCCAGCAATGGAGAGATTTCGCAAGTGCAGGACAACAAAAACGAAATTAAGCTAGTTTTCGTTGCCAATGCGAATAATAAAACGTTTCGCACACAAACGAACGGCGATGCCAAAAGGGCACTGTTTTTATAATATGGACAATATTAACAATCATGTGGTTTTGGATGTTGAATGCAGGATCTGCCTTTAAGACAGAAATGTTACCTTGAATGACAATTTTATAACATACCTAAACTGAGGAATGAATTTTTTTTCCAATTAAGTCATTTGTCATACAAGATAAAACAACTTCCGTGCTATTTGAAATACAAGCTAAAGTCGTGTTCGTCACATTACTTACGAAAATGCGCGCCGATGACCATCAAAACGAGATGCTCACGAAATTAGTTTACAAAATGACGTCACAGTACACACAACCTGATGAAGAGTTGGTTTTCGTTTTCGTGCCTTTTCAAAACAAAGCTAACCGAGAAGGAGACGACGAATCAGGGAAGATCGCACGAAACAGAAATAATAATCGACAAGGGAGCAACCATTTGATGTTGAGGGGGGAGGGCTGTTGTTTCTCTTGCAAACCTTTTTTGTTTATGTCATGATGTGAGACAATCTATTTTTGCTCTATGATAATTGCCGACAAACTATTTATTATTTTGAAATATTATGTTTGATATTTAATGTAATTTCAGGAATATAAAAATGTATAGAGAAGGTGCGGGGGGGGGGGGATCCAGAATTCTGCGAAACGGGGTGCCGAAAGCTCAACTTGATATGCTGTAAGTGGGTCCGGGGGTATCCTGCTCTGTAAAATTAATTTAAAGAAGCTCTACGACGCATTTTCCTGCCTTTAATTGGGTCCAAATTGCAGGGGGGATCTATCCAAGGACATCAGGCGAGTGTCCGAGGCAGTCAAGGCCCCGGAATCTTTAGGGGTCCAAGATCGTCGGAGACGCTCATTTTAGCAAATTTCTAGTGAAGACATTGGATGGTGTGTCAGCCATTACCCCTTACAAAGGGAGGGAACTAATGTCTCCCCCATGGAGCGCCTTATCTATAGTTTTACATGATCTTAGTGCTCTTAGGTGTGGATGCGACCCTCTGGGCGGAAACATACACAGTCTTGCGACCCTCAGGAGTATCCTTGACGCAGAGTTGTATTTAACTTAGCGAACCTCAGGGAGGAAATATTAACCATCTTGCACCTCAGGAGCATCCTTTCGACCTTCATTTGGATCCCAATCATGTTTTTTTGGGAACCACTTCTTAAAGGGAGACAATTCTTAGTGAGACAGGGTTTGGGACAATGAGCAATCCATAAGTATCTGGACTCTTTTGGGAGAATACGACTCAAGTCACCAGTTAGAAGGTTAATATTCACAAAGCCAAAACGTCGACAACAACATAGCTGGTAGTAGTGAAGCAATTGCTGAGCAATATCACTTGCCCAAGGTAGACACCACTGACATATCCAGTGTCTCAGTGTGAGGCATGGTGAATCCTTTAAAGCCAGAGAGCCTTATAAAGCGAGGCAGACACCTTTCCAGTTACTCTTGGAGTACAAACCTGCAGTATTCTCGAAATTGTGTAATGCATTAAAACAAACATCTCCACAGGAAAATCACGGAATTTGAGAAACAATGTTACTGCCTGAAAGTGCATGAGGAGAGGTACAAATAACTAGTGAGCGTGACATAAAATAAAAGGGGAATATATTAATATTTTGTTTCACGTAACAAGAGAAAGTATTCAGTATCCGCAGAAACAACCATAATGTCGACAACGACAACGGAGACAGTTTAGAAAGGTTGTATTTTTTAAACAAGATCCTGATGCCTTGCAACTTCAGAGTTATAACCCTCATACGGGGAAGACAAACTGACCAAGTAGACGTGTTTCCCTATAGTTAACGTGCATCATTCTTTTGATTTGTCAGTTAATTGCAAAATTATGTTGACTGAACTCGATTTTCCTGCACAGCAGGTCAGGCCGACCAGTCACAGTCTGATGGATAAGCGGTAATTAACTTAGTGAAACCCCTTAAGGGATTTCCCAGCATCCACGAATTGAATGATTAACCCCAATAGCATATTACTGAATATGCAGAATAACACTATTATTCGAACAGATCCGGTCGCAAGGGAACATAATAATTATAATAATAATAATAATAATAATGATAATAATAAAAATAATAATAATAATAATAATAATAAGTTCAAGATGATAATGATGGATCTGTTGGATTACCAGAGGGAGGGGGACGCATTGAACAATTCGTTCTTTGCCAGTCTTACACGTACTTGGGAATGCAGGTGAGAGATCGACTTCTGAATGCTCACATTAAGGACATACTGAGAGCTGAGTACAAGTGCCTTCTGAAAAATGTGTGGAGTTGGGGACTGAATGCCCGCAATAAAGTTAAAGCCACAAATACTTACATGTATGCTGTTCCAGTTCTACCATACTAGTTTGGTGTGGTAGACTGGACGAAAAGTGAAATTCAGTGTCTGGACCGCTTGACAAGAAGGAGCATGTCAAACAATAGGGCTCATCATCCATGTTCCTCGTTTAATCGTTAATATTTGCCAATTAATTCCGGGGGACGTGGTCTGATTAATGTGGAGGCTCTACATGACAGAATGCTTGTGTGTACTTTTGCACATATTTACTTGACTGATGATCGCTCGTTAGCAGGGCGTTTCATAGTTATTTTAAACGCGCACATGTTGGACTTAAGCTTGAGGTTGATGTTGATTTATGGGAATAATCTGTGCTACTAAATGATGAGATGCGAGTCAACCAGGTAAAACGGTTCACCAAGTAAAGACAAAGTCAGTATTTTAAGGATCAGATTGCTGGAAAACCGTTGTACCGAGTGTATGTGCAATGTGTGGAACAGTATAACAGTCCTTCTGACTCCTTTGCCTGGATGAAATCGGCTGGTCTGAAAAGTGAGACTGTTTCCTGTTTGTAGCCCAGGACCAGTCTCTGCCTACCCGCAACTGCCAATCAATGCTTCTCGGTGAGAATATCTCCATGAAATGTCATCGTTTTGATGAAACTGTCCAGCATCTTGTGAGTGGATACCCTGCTCTGACACAAACCTCTTATTTAAAAAGGCATGATGGCATGGCAAGGGTCTTTTACTACCGTCTCTTCCATGCTTGTGGCTTTAGTTCCGACGTCCACCCCTGGTATTACGCTGAGCAGGTCTTGGAAAACGAGTCTTTCCAGATTGTCTGGAATAAGCCCTTCTACAGCTTGCGGACACATGCGTGCAACAGACCCGATCATTTTGTCTATGTGATTTCATTTTTTGTCCCTTTTGACAGTAATGTTGGGAACAAGATCGAGGAAAAGTATTCCAAGTATGTTGGCCTCTCTTTTGAAATGTCTCGTTTGCATCCCCAGTATACAGTTGTCCGACTCTCCATTGTTCTCGGTGCCCTTGGTTTGCTTCCTCCTGATTTTGAGAAATCACATCAGATAGGTCCCAGTTTCAACACCGACAGCACAGCCTTGCTGGTAGTCTGTGTAATGCAGAAGGCTGCTGTGTTGGGGAGTTTCCACATTTTACGCAAGGTTCTTGGGGCGCGCTTCCCGGGAGCTAATCCCATTGGCTGTGGTGGTTGCATGTAGAGGGGGCAAGGGCACCTGACCTGATGATGACCCCTCTGGGACTGACTATGCCAGGACCACTAACCCCCCTCTGCTGCATATTTACTCTTTTAATCTGTACATGATAATGTCTGATGATGTGTGTCCATTCGTGGTAGGCCAAGATAGGAAAGACACATTTCCCAACAGGTGTTCCATGTTGTCAGAACGTTGATGTAGTCACCGATGTCACGCTGACTTATTGTGTAAGCGCAAACCATTTAAGACCGGATAAATGTCATGTTGATGACATCAATGCTGATAGGTTTACTTTACTACAAGGACAACTGCATCACCTTGCGTGTCTAGCAAATAAAGACGATATTTTATGTGATACAGGTAAAATTGCATGACAAGGAACGATAAGTGGAAAAATCTTCAGGGATCTACTTAAATCATGAACAGATCTCCTTCTTAACGAAGATCCGATTTTCTATGCATACAATCACATATACATACTCACAATTACTCACACATACACAAACACTCATAATATGATTTACCAATACATCCTCGAAATATAGGTATTTGTGATTTGATCAAGAATGGTCGTCGCTAGGTCGTTGTGACCTTATGTTCTGACCAGTAAACAGTCTACACTGAAAGCCTGGCCCAATCATCTAGCGCGTCTCTTTTAATACTCGGCGAATGTTTTTGACATCTGTCATTGTGGCTTCTTTTTTTTTTCACGAGTTACTATCCTTGCAAACTTAGTCTCCTCTAGCTACGTGGCATTTCGTTGGTTGTCTATATTTAGCACAATGGAGTTTCCAGTACAAACAAAAAACTATCGTTTATTTTAGTGAATCCAGAGTATTTGACGAAGGTTTTGGCCAAGTCACAAATATCCTAGATTTAAAAAATGATAATAAATCAGTACTTATAGCCAATTGTCCTCCTCTCCCATACGTCCTACATCAATTCTTATTTAAGTTTTAACGTTCCATAATTTACAAATATCAACATACCGCGTCCCCAAATGATTAATTTATATGTCCTTACCTGATTTGGCTAACACATTCTCAAATTTCCCACCTAATGACAAACTAAAGCCTCCAGAAACAGATTGGCCGATTATAACATTACCCTTCCTCAATCCATTATATTCAGTCCGTATTTGTTTGATCAATGAAGTTCACTTTCTAGTGTATCCTCTGGGCACGGCTAGTTTGCTGATACATTGAAAGTGGGGAGATTCCTTTGGCTCCCGCTGATACTCTAATGAGCCAAGTCCGCGTCCAACCGGTAGAGTTATGCTGTGATCTGTTGACGCATTACACACTTTAAACTGAGAATTTACTGTCAAGCTTTTGGGTTGACTTAAAGCAATATTCTGTGATTTTTTGTTTTAATGATTGAGTTGATGCTTGACAATGAGAGGCAGTATAACATGACGTGTTCTGAAGGAGAATTCTGATGAAAAGATGTGTACCTTTAACTCCCAACTATCATGTCAAGTACCTTGCGTTGCTTGAAACGCATGAACTGTACACTATAAAACACTAAATAACATAATCTAAGGTAAAAGAGAACTCATTTTCTAGGATCACAGAGTGAAGGATAAAGTTATTTGATGCAGTGAAGTCTGTAAACAAAGACTAGTTTTGACGCAACAACGATGAAACCATGCACGGACCTCCCCCGTATGACAACTGCTTGCAGAAAGGATGCCTCTTGGAGGGTATACACTGATTCCATTCCATTAGAACCCAGAACTTCCGGTTGCGCAAGGACTTCCGAGTTTCTCATAGCCAGTTTGTGTCAATTGCTTGTGTGCCAATCTATGACAATGTTGCTACAGTTGCGGTATTTAATATCGACAATATATATATAGGTACAAGACATAAACTACACTGCCGGGCAAAAGAAACGATACCAAATGATTTCAGTTATTTTCTCTTGCGTCTGTATGTCATAGCTGATGAAAAGGATGCTTGGATTTCAACGAGTGTAATTTGATTGACATCATGTCGTTGATAAAACGTCCTAATCTCGAAGGGATATCTCTTGCATATCCAACGCAATTGTGAATTTATTCAGTAGTCTCTCATAATCTTTGTATCGTTTCTTTTGCCCGGCAGTGTATAACCGAACAAAGTACAAATTTTAAACCCGTATCAATGTTCATTTTCTTATTCAAACAAACGCACGCACTCACACACTACACACACGTACACATATATCGCGGATTAAATTATTATGCCGAAGATATATGATAGATGTAATACGAAGAATGTTAAAGGGGGTATATACTTTTGATTTGTAGTGTAGATTTTAATCGTCGTAACAGTTGATCTAACTGCTTGTGTTGAGAGTAAGTTTACTTTAACATCGTTATATCTAAGCGGAATTTGTTTTCAAAATATGAGGTAAAATTTAAAGGAGGGTGATACAGGATCCTGTATGAACGTGCAGAACCAACAGTTATCTATATCCGTTATCCTGAATCGTGTGTCAACAAACTTAATTAATGCTGAAATTGAGGAAATTATTTACATCACCGCCATCTTGAAAGATGGGGTCTAATATGATCACAATGCCATGTCTGACTCAAATTTGGAAATTTGCGTTCTCCGTACTTATTTCGCGACATGGAAGCAAATACGACTATCGAATATCTGACTGCAAACTTCCAGGTTAGAAAAACAAACTTACAAATTACACCGGGCCCAAATCTAATATTGGAGGATAAATGTATGAACTTAGACTAACATTTAGGCCCAGAAATAAGTTTAATCTACAAAAATTATTTGCTTAATATATTAAAATACTAAAACCAGAAAAGGAGCCCAGGGATATTCCTAAAGCTGAGAAATCCTAGACTTGCTAAATATCTAAATTTGGGCAGGCTTAATTTTCTTTGTATGCTGCAGGGTCTTGGAGACAGACTAGAGCAGGGACTAAAAGGACTGACTGAATCACGACGTGAATCTGATCTGACTCTATGCTACTCCTCTCTTCTCAAACTTGCATCAGCAACATCTAGGAAAGGACGTGTACATGTATTCTTAGTAGTGAAATACTCTGAAACGTTGCAGCGTGTTATACAGAAATCGTAGGCGTAAATATTTTGCCCAGCAACTAGAATAAATTTGCTTATGCTATTTTCGGCACGCCGTTAAGACAGTTATGGTACGAGGAAGCGCGTGTAGATAATAGTATTGCTTTCCACTTTTGTGACCCCCAAAGTAATCTCCCTAATTCGACGTTCATCCTACAAAAGTCCCAACTGTGGGTAATTATTCAAAAAGCTCATAAATATTTTCAACTTGTTAACGCTGCTGTTCCCCGCACATTCCACAGTTGATCTGCTCATTTAGCAAATCTCGTTAATTATGTTTATCACTGTACCGTATCTCCTCCGAATGAACTGTAACGAGCGCCATCTGGCAGAGGGCGCTGCAAACTGCTTTGTTTCCGGACGGCGTTGCGTCACGTGTTTTGGTTGGTTGCACGGGTGAAACTGACCGAAGCGTCATAACAATGAAGCCAAAATGTAAAGCCGAGGCCACTCGGTATATTTTTGTATGACCACAATAATTTGTTTACAGCAGCAGGGGTAAGGGGTGTCAGACAAGGAATATTTGACCAACAAATGTGCCAGAATTCGTCCTGGAAAGTATATACCATTTCACAATGATAAAGAACCGTACATTACGTGACAATTTGCAAACAGAAGATTGGCCTAAACTAGGACCCGATGTCGGGAGAGCCTCAAACCTCATGCAATAGACCACTCTTAATATTTATGCATGACGTGTTCCTTGCGCCTATGGCCTCGTTTTCGTTGTCGAGTCAAAAGTTATAAGAAGTCTCTCTTAATTATGTATTCATGATCAAAACGAGGCAATATGCGTATAAACCCGTTAGGCGTAAATGTTAAGAGTGATCTATTGTCAGTTTAAATGATTCAAAGAGTATAAACAAAAAGTTGCCGATAACAGGGCAGAGTTCTAATCTTGTCAACATCAGTGAGGGTAGCATGTTGCCGGTCATGCCACACAAGAAAACATTTGTAGCCATATAAATGCATACCTAGACTAACATTTAGTCCCAGAAATAAGCTTAACCTACAAAATTATGTTCATAATACAAAAAGAAAACCCAAATAATAAAAATCAGATAAGGAGCCCAGAAATATTTCTAATTCCTGAGTGCTGAGAATTCTTGCTAAATATCTAGACTTAGGCAGGCTCTGTAATGTATAGCGTGTAGCCTCGGTTTAATTAATATTTCATATAATTTTATAAAGGGAGGGTTGAAATACATATTAATCCCATGGGGATGCCTTAGATCGGGCTAAACATTTTCATAGACTAAGATGAGATTAAATTTCCTTCTAATCAGGATCTCCGCTAAAGTTCAGAACTGCAGAATGCAATCAGACGTTAACGCTAATCGCAAACGTCTTTTACACGGCGTTTTCCACACTCGCCAAATTCGCTATCACTTACACGAGAAAAAAAACTGTAAAATTCTACATAACTTTACCGGTCCGAAACATCTTTTCTCTTCATCAAATTGAAATTCCAATTTTTAAAATGAAGTTAGAACGTCGCCATATGGTCAATATTAGAACGGGGTACGAACGCGTGCAAACCAATTTTCTGTAATTTAATGAGCGAAGCCCATCAGGAATCAAAGCTGTTCAAATCCCTGCTAGTGTAATTTGTTATGTAAGACGATAGGCTTACGGTTTAATGGACAGAAAACGCGCATGTAATATTCATCATCATATGATGCGTGTATTGCATGACACGAACCATCAGCTAACTATGACTCAGAAAAAATAGGAATAGCTCGGAACACTCTTTAAGAAATACAAAAAATCGTGCAACTTTGTAAAATGAAGATAATAATTATTTCGTGACTATTATGGACGTACATGTACATGTGTGATAGTTGAAAAATACAGGAAGAATGACGTCATGGTATGCCCATGGAGGTAAAGGTCCGGCATGGAAAGATTTCTTTTTTTTCAAAAACTTGTAATCATTTCACTGTAAACTGTACAGTATTTTATTTTATTTGTAAATGTGAGCATTTTTCACTGAGTAGTATAAGGACGCGAACACCTCTTCCACACTCATATGCACAAATACAAACGCATGCAGTCATTGCTATACCTAATTTTAAATGTATTAATGCAATTGAACGCCTAAATGTCTAAAGCCGTCGACAGACTATACATTTTCACAGGAGGTATACATGTATGTATGTATGTATGTATGTATGTATGTACGCATGTATGTTTGTATGTACATGTATGTATGCATGTATGTACATGTATGTAGGTATAGATGTATGTATGTACATGTATGTATGTATACATGTATGTATGTATGCATGTATGTATGTAATGTATGTACGTATGAATGTATGTATGCATGTGTGTACGCATGTATGTATGTAATGTATGCATGCATGTATGGATGTATGTATGTATGTATGTAGTGTATGTATGCATGTAGTGTATGTATGTAGGTGTGTGTGTGTGTGCGTGCGTTAGTATATACGCATGTATATATAGTTGTATGTATAGGTTATCTTGCGTGCGAGGTGTTTATGAAGGCACTTAAAATTGAAAAGTAATTATAAGATATATATCGACATGTACGTACGCATATTGCATAATTATGCGAATCTGTGTATCTATACTGACATCCAAAAGAAAGTATACCAAGATTTTAAGAGACTACTGAATAAATTCACAAATGTGTTGGATATACACGAGATATCCCTTCAATCCTTTGAAGTTTTTTTAATGAGATGATGTCAATCAAATTACACTCACCGAAATCCAAGCATCCTTTTGAT
>JAUELE010172127.1:0-13716 GCA_031471655.1 Diodora aspera
TTTGAACTGGGGGGGGGGGGTCATTGTTCCCAGACCCGGGAGTCCTAAAGAGGAGAGGGGGCCGGGGAACGGAAACATGATGATTAATGGAGAAGGAAGGGGTCTCTCTTACAGCCGTAACCAATACATTTCACCGCATCGAATCACCTACCAAATTATGTACACATTCAACCGAGTCAAACTAGGGAGTGGGAGTTGCCATCACACGAAGCAAGCGGAATCTGTGAGTGTGGAACAGAAGTATTCCAAATCAAAACCACCAATATTTATTTCATTTTCATTATTTTCAATGACATGAATAGATTTCCCATGTTACACATCATGTACATCTTAAAAATATGTGTTAACTTACATGTGCACGTGGACTCATGGGCACACAGGCTATCATGGGCATACAGGGCTGAATGGTGTACTCTAAACATTGACATATGGTTCAGCTTCATATGTAATACTTCTTTGTGGTGCTGACAAAATACAGTAGACTAATATGGCAAAGTGTTTATATAGTTTCCGTAAGAATGTGAAAAATTAAGATGAATGTTGCACCATCCATCAGTTTTCGGGAAACCATTAAGAGCATACGATAAATAAACGTGATGTACCTCGATCCATCCCCTCCCATGACCCAGGTTCTGCTTGAAAACAAATGTCACACTCAGAACCGACCACGTGACAAGAATAGACCACAATGAAATGACCACAAAGGTTTTCACGAACTGACTAGAATAATAAGCATGTGAATGTGTGCGGTCACCGTTAAAATGCCAGCTCTGCACAGACGTTACCGATTGATATTCCGCAAGTCCTTTAGTTGTATAAGATTAGAAAGATACATGTATCATGTTTGTCAAGCAAAGTCGGTCTCTACAAAAGGTATTCTGGCCATTCACTGGCACATTTCCATACCTTACAATGTCAGTCCTCGGGTTTATTAAACCAACAAAGAAAAGCCAGAACTAATACAGGGACGTGAATATGGAACAATTGACTGGATTCTGAGGCGAACGTCATAGGCATTCTTATGCTTCAGCTTATGTTTCACACAGAGATTCCCTGTTTTCTGTTGGCAATCACAAATCTATCTGTCTCTCTCCCCTGATGCCTTTGTTGGTCTTATAGTATTGAATTCAAGGATCCGATCAAATTGGACATATTTGGTTATATTGACCACTGAGCAAGTAGTGATGACAACGACAAAAACGTTATTGTCAATATTCTCAAATGTCGAATTGAAATGATTGTGATTAGAACCATGAAACTCATGCCTGATTTTGTCTTAAGTCTTAGGCTGGTACGCAAATGTTAGTAATTAAGATAATGAGGGTTATGGTAATGATACCTGAACAGTATAAAAAAACAATTCTCTGCAAGAGTACCTTTCACAGAAGGATCCTAACCAGGGAATACAATTATGTTTTGCTCTTACTCGTACAATTATCAATTGTTGATGGTTATTTGTATTGTATTCATTTGGCGTTTTCGTGTGGTATACACACTATAGGTAAACATATCCGTTTTAAGTCACTGAGATGAAACCACGTAAAGAGAGAAGCATGGAGAGAGGGGAGAGTGCGAAAGAGATTAATTGCCATAACTATAGGAAATGAGATACCGTAAAGGCAACTGAGGGTCAAGTCATCATTACCAGGATAAAGACACAAGTACACACATGCATGAGTGCATGGAGGTATAGTTGTGTGTGTGTGTAAGAGAGAGAGAGAGAGAGAGAGAGAGAGAGAGAGAGAGAGAGAGAGAAGAGAGAAGAGAGAGAGGGGGGGGAGTTGTGAGAATGTACTTTTGATTTTTTAAAATATACAAATCAAACCAATCAGACGGTCAAAATCCCGGCCGGTGCCACCACTTTCCGACAATGCATCAATTTGAACAAGGTTAATAATTAATTTACGAGGCAATTTAACAAATGAATCCACTGGCTAAATGTCAACACCAGTTCCATTATCAGTGTCTGAGTGTGAGACATGGACAACCCTTGAAGGTTTGAGAGCTTTTCAACTTGATGATTAAAAATAATAATGTGAGTGCTGTTCCTTAAACAACTTACATCCCAGTAAATGATCAAATTACCACATCCTGTTACATTAAAGTAGTATTAATTTTGATTTGTAGGGGTGAGGGTCTCAGGTTATTTGGAGAACATAAGTACATGTAGCTTACATCAGTCGACAGTAAAACAATATATATTCCTGTAACTGCATGTACATAGATAATGAACGTAACATAGTTTATGATAATAGTTTATCGGCAATTAACTGCGAAAATGTAGTTCGTCTAATGTCATAAGATAAGTAAAACATTTTGCAGTTTAATATCTTCGGCACCCCTCCCCATCCCCCTCCCCAAATGGTTGCTACTTCATGTTCATATACGGAAACTCATTTAAGGTAAACACAGCACACCAACTGTTCATCAAACCTTGCGAAATATTCTTTGATACCAAGTGCCGGATGTAAAAAACAATTATTGTTTCGAAATAACAAAATAAACTATTTTCAACTTCACAAACGATAATCCCAGCAGGATTAAACACGTGTAGTTTTTACACAGTTGAATAAGAATAAGACTGATTGGCAAATGGATAGATCATGTTCTACAAATACTGGAAGCGTTTTTCCAATATAGGTCCCCATTGTGTCCAGTCAAAGACGGGACTACGTCCAACAAGGATTTCAATGAAGAGGTATCAGAACAAATATTATCGGGTAAAACCAACATCAGCCGAAAATAGAGATATTAGTTAGGCATGTAGAGATTTGCTACGATTGCTTTCAATTTGCCGAAAGTGTTGTCCCAGCCCAACGGTCGAGAAGTTTTCTTCACAGGTAGTTTCCTGTGTCAATAAGGGAAAATGTATTTGGACAACGTCCGTTAAATTAATACAAAGTAGTCTGGGAGCCAACTCAGGATTTTTTTCTCAAAAACCTTACATTTTAGTACGACGAATGTTTTAGTGCATTTTCATCTCAAGGGAAGGTTTTTATTTGCCAAGCGTCCATCTTGGTGGGAATATTGAATCTCAATATGAATGAAATTTGTTTTTCAAAGTGATTTGAATACGTTAGATTTCCATTTCGCATCCCCCATTTCCATAAAACCTCACATTACCTATCATGTATCCAATTCATGTTCGCATAAACTGAAGATGAAAAATGTATATGAATACTTTGCCGTACTACAGGCTCAATGTCACGACTCCCGGACTAAAGGTATATGTAAATTTAATTAATATGTCTTCCGTGTATACCGTTCACGCCAAGGGGACTAGGACCGTATAACCTGAAAACTATTTCTATTTCACTCTAAAATGTCCTTGAGAAGGTTAATTAACAACTTATCAGTTGGTCATTTAAACCTTCATACTCTTGGGTACTGTCTCAACTTTTGGCCGTCGGGGAAACATCAATGTCAGATAGACAATACAGGCTTCTGGTAGATCAATGCCTGTCGTAAACTTCAATTTTAATGGGCATGTGAAACTATTACCTCTCTTTCTGTCGATCTATTGATCTGTTTTACTTTGCGATCAGAGAGAGAGGTTAATGTTTAACGTGCACACTCCAGATATACTGATTTGGTGCACGGGCATTCGCGATCAGCATCATACACAGGAGGAATGAAATCGTTCGGATTTGTAAATCATCTTTCCTATCAGTTGCACGCTCTGTACATAGAGCGTTTATACAATTATTCTGCCTTGTTATCTGGGAATGAAGATCTACAATTAAGCAGGTTATCATCATAACCTATTTATCATGAACCTAAACACAGTCCTTAGATCAGCCGATGATAAATGTAGTTGAACTCCCCAGGAGTACATCAAGATAATGGCGATCCAGAGACACTCGTCTTCAAAGACAAAATTAATACCGGCTTTGGCAGATCAAAGCCTTTGAACTTTTCCATTACGTGAAGGCTGATTTATCGTCACCAAATTGTTTTCACTCGACCAAATTAACAGTTATACAGATATGCTAGTGAATCCTAGGATGGGAAGAGAACAATGACCATGGTGTTAAATATATAAGCTGAAGGTGAGGGACAATCGTGCAAATATAATGCAACTTGGCGTGTAAAGTGCGGCATCTTCTCTGCAATAGCTAAATTTGCTTGTACGCTTTAGTGTGTTATCTCATCATGACACCACCATTGGTTCACAAATACCAGCGGTAGCTCGCAGGGTTCACCACATCAAATCATCCAGCTCTCTACTGGCGATGCGCCATTCCTCCTGCAACAAGCGGACCATGTCTGAAGTACTCCTCAAACACGAACCACCGTACGTTCGCTTGAAGCCTTCATTAATAATCTAGGCAATCAGTTGATTTAATGATTGACGATGATTCACGCAAACAGAGCACTTCAGGAAAGACGTCTTACGGATTATGTCATCTTCCATTCGTTGTAATCAACATCGGGCATATTCATCCAATCTCATTAACAGATTCTCAAACAAACAGAATAGAGACTCATTTCTATCAACTGTCTTTTTCGTGTCAACAATAAAGAATATGTTCGCTACAATTGAGCAAATAAGACTTTTAAATTGAATACAATTTTGACTCGTATGTCAAGTATAAATTAGTCTATTACAGTTGACGTTAAACACGGGTATGGTCGATTGCATTGTTTGTGTTTGACATATTGTTATAATTAATTAACTCGATTAATCCTCTGTCTCTCATGTTAGTGCATGGTCACTGCTTGATGTACGGTCCATTAGTCTTATGGACGGTCCATTGGTCTTACGGAATGTCGCCAAAGAAGTTTAACTTTTATGGGAGAGGAAATAACTTGCGGTTGAATTAAAATAACCTAACGGAGAGGAATAAAGTTGTTCTAACAAAATAGATGAATTAATGCAGCTGATACAAGGAGTTGAAATTCGATGTGTGTTCTATGAAATTTGACAAGTTCAGGAAATCGATCACCTAGGATATCATGTTTACTGCTCCCAGCAGTTTCAATACAACTGGGACTGCATTGATGGAGAAATTCACTGGTGAAGATCTGCTGACGTGAGGCAATATCATCATCGAACCATAGTAAATGGAGTTGCCTGAAGAAGTGTTACTGTTTTTTTCATATCAGTTCACCAGTGTTTGGACAATATTCTTGTTTCGGAACTCCGTCGATATTCTGTTAGCCGGCCTCAAACTAAAATGAACAAACATTTAAATGAACTTTATTGTTCTTTTTCTGAAGAGTACCGTTTAAGGTGTCGGTATGTTTGTATAGTCTATTAAATAAACGTCCATCCTTTAAGATCTTCTGCGCTCTGTCACAGAAACGGTAAGAATCATCGAGTTCACGATCCCTGACGCAGATAAATGACGTATTGGTCACAATGTCAGTCTGTTGCAGAAGTAATTAATATAATTTCAAATTAAACTCGCTTGGTATCAGATATCTGAGTTAAGCGAGAGCTGAAATATGAATATACGTTAATGGGGGTGACTGAGATCATTTCATCAAGGAACCATCAAATATCAGCAATATAGGACTCAAGATATCAATATTTCCAATGTATTTCTAAAACCTTTAGGAGGTGAAATGTTTTCTGTTATACTCTTCTCTAAAGTACATGTGCATCTGAAGAAAAGAACACTATTAGTTTATGGGCATTGTAATCTTATCACCACAAGATGCGTGTATTCAAGATATTAAAATGCATTCAATACGTATGGGTAACCAGAAAAATCATGCCAGTGAGCTTGTTCACGTCAACAGATCTATATATTTTTTAAAAGATAATAGTTTATGTAAATGTTACAGAAGGATTCACAGTGGAATATCGTTTTCACCAGTAAACCGATAAAGTCTGGAAAGCTACTTTGCGGAAGCATAATTGTTAAAAGTTCTACGAAAAACACTGTTCCTGAATATTTACATATAACATTAATATATCATTTGCGTGATACTTTGTCATGAAAACTGTGATAGGGTTTCATTAAAACCCGGTTTTAATTATGTTATTATGGCATAGTAGTGAATAAGGTAACCGAAGTAGGATGAACAGATATTGGTTGATAAGCAAAGATGAAGTTAATAAGAAACTGAAAGCTAAATCTTTTAAAGTCCGTAATGTTGCATTTTAGAATGGTTTGTGGGTGAAATATATCGTATCATACGTATCATACGTCCCGCCTAAATTTACACAATTGAGAGGAAGAAGAATTGTTTTTTTCTAGAAAGGCCAGCAACCAATGTACATGTAGTATGTTAACATCATATGTTTATATAAATGGCAAGAGATAATGGTGTTTACAATTTCAATCTGCGATAAATTAACGCTTTGAAATTAATTAAGGTTTAGTTTGAACTTGACATGATAACAGATATGCATGTTCATCGGTATTCTGGTATTTAGTGCAACAACGATGTATAAACTAATTTCTTAAGTGAAGAAAGTATTAACGAACCCACAATAAGTCCATTACTCTTCTGTCAGTAATAAATTATACGATTTACTAGTCGTCCATTTCGTTAAAATATCTCCCAACGTTTGCCAATAAAGGTTAATATCCTATTCTTAGCAACCAAAGTATACATATACATGTAGTTCTATATTTCCTTATAAGTATTCTTCTTCTTTTTGAGGGGGCACTAAATTGTTAATAAGTTAACACCCGTACATTATTTTCACTTTATGCATTTCCCATTACCTTACTTCATTACCTCACAGGTGCAGTTCAGAGGCGGTTGATAATCATCCTTGATATTCGTTGCAACTTGCCTCTTCCCAGCTCAATAAGATTATGAATTTCGATTAATTATTTAATTGGTTCATTATACTTTCTCAGGCTATATTTCAATCTTTTAAGTAACATTTAAACAGTCACATTTATTTATTTTGAAAAGGGATATATTATAAACATTATGTACATGTATTCAAACATTGTGTTTACAGTCTAAAGCAATATTAAAACGATGCCATTTTCACATTCTTTATTATGTATCATAGGTTTTTGATAACAAAAGAATACTTTGGCGTCGCCTAGCTGGCAGTCCACTCTCGTTGTAAAACGTCTTCTGTTGTCCTCAGTTCCCGGATATTGATTTTAGGATTGAAGATGATCGAAGATAATGAGCCATATCACAAGACGTTACCATACTCTGTCATTTTTCAGTACAAGACTCTTCCCTTCTCTGACCGTCTCCTCCATAAAGGAAGATATTAATTAGACGGTGGGCCAACATTATCTTTATCCAATTAAAACATCAAACAGACAGGACATATAGATTGACAGACACACAGCAGGAAACTTCTATTTGTATCCGTCTGTTAGACAGTCTGGGACACAACGATCAGGTCAATAGATGAGAGTACTCAAATTATATCTTTGTGGGAGACAGTAGAACAGGTTGGAAGTGCACTTTGTATGCAACAATTACCGGCGTTCTGTGATGCTGTAAGAAACCAGAAACAAAGAATATGCACGCTTAGTTCATGCGGCAGCATGCTCAACACACTCAACACAATATTACACCAGTCATTGTGCAATCCACAACATTCATCAACTCGTTGAGGAATATACAACCAGTGCTGCCAGTTAGGGGTTGGAAGGGTAACTTTCACATTGTCGTCGCTTTTCGACCAGGTACCCAATTTCATCTTGGTGGACTGAGACAATGTACGAGCAAAACCACTTGCCCAAGGTGACACCACTGACATTGCCGGTGTCTCAGTGCAAGGCAGAGGCCAACCCTTTAGGCCTGGTAATTCGTGACCTCCGTGCATTGCACGGGACCAACTCGCCTCACACATTGACGATACTGACATTGAAAGCAGCAACCCTTGATACCAGTTTTCAAATAAGAACTCCCTTTTTTGTAGACATGTGGAAGCGAAATATGATTAGTCAAGACAACTATGTGCTTATATGTCAGTGAATAGCAGAAACAATGACAGAATAAAAGAACCCAAGGCACTTTCAATATTCCCGCCATGTTAAACTGTGGATCATTTGTTATAATTTACAGCATTGCATGTTTTTCTATGCACATACCTTTGTGTTCCTAACCTTTTGTGCAGAGCTTCGTTGTTGGTTTTGTCATAAACCACCATAGGCAACCCTGCACGAGGTCTACCTGATGGAGGTTACTTCATTAAATTACAAGGTGTAAGGTCCCGATCTAAACTGGCAGGTTTCACTGCAGCAAGTTATTCAGCTACTTACAGGAGATGCTAACTTTTCGTCAGAAATAAACTGATCGAACCCGAGGTCGGACGAACACTCTTACAGAAGACGACGACGATGAAGGGAGAGCAGAATTAACACGCCTCCGGATCAAAGCACTCAATTTGTGAATCTGTGAATAAAATTTATGACCACCCTTGATGCTAGGGGCTGTTGCTCTTTTGAACTTTGCGTTACAGTTCCGTACTTATTTAGCATACGAATATTATATGAATGAAAGGCGTGATTAAATGAAGATAAAAATCGATGTATACAACGTGGTTCATTGATTTATGCAAAATATCTTCTTTATATCATCTTTGTGTGTCCTGATTACCTTGCCTTTTGCAATTCTGTTTGTATTGTCACGTGAAGTCGGATATTGACTTTCTGTATGAACTTTTAACCACAAGCAGTGTATTACCGATGATCTATTCTGTGTGGCATTGTTACTCCTTGCTGTCTGAAGTGGCCGCAGAGATGAACATAAAAGTTAGACGCTCTGATATACATGTACACTGATGTGAATTTGCACAAATTGGTTGAAGGTTGCAAATGATGTTTATATGTTGCATATCCAAAGTATTTAGATAATAATAATATGAGATAAACGTTTTGAAACGTTTTGGATGTTACAAGATGTTTTAGATGTAAAACGTGTTTTTAAATGTGTTAAGATACTAAGCGTGTTTTGGAACGGCTCAATCATCATGTAATTAGGATTTCAGCTCAATGATGAACTGTGTGAAAGTGTGTGTTAAATTTCCTAGCTCATTTCTCGCACTGTCAGAAATCGTTCTATTTTGATTGGAGTGTGCGGGCGTATGTAGCCACTGGTGGGGATCTGTGCACTCCAGGCGTCGTAACGGTGATTAGAGGAAAGAGAAATTTGATCTTATATTTCGATATTTGTACAACACAAGAGTGCAGGAACAGTATCGATACTCTTGCAACAGGTTCAAAGCAAACTGAGTTATTATTTCAGTGGATTTAATTAAATAAATTCTAAAGCAAACCTTCGTTGACCTACAAAGATACAGGGAACATACTGTACAACTTTAGCATTTGAGGAACAACTTAAAAATTCCAATTAAGAGAAGAACTGTGTGCATGTTCTTGTCAGAGAAAGCCAACTGGAATGTAAACATTCACCGGCAATGTGAAGAAGAACGGAATTAATCCAGTCATAACTAAAGTGAATATCAAACACGAAATCCATTTGCATTAAAAGCAAGTCGAAATAATCGATGTTGTTATTTGAACATGGTCTGTGTAAATGGATTTTATGAATTAAAAACTTATGTTTTTTCTTGCTTCGTCAGACACATCAATCATAAAGTCCAATATGTACATACTTCCGCTACCGTGTTGCTCCGTCTGATTATCTTACTGGCGTAGCAGAACTAATCTGAAAGTTAAACAGATTTACGAAAGAAGTACCCTACATCCCTTGAGTCATTTTGTCCATGCAATATATCCGGCAAACTAGGAATGACTCTTTTGTTCATGTATATTCATGTCCTTTAAGATGTACCACGGGTCAAAGCCAATACTTAAAATGTTCACGTTATAAGCTTCATCATTTGACGGGCATCAAGCAAAGATATACTGCCATAAATTTGCATCTTACAATACCAATCCTCCCAGTTACATTTGCATTATCTAGTGTGTTAAGATCAAATGTCATATTCCTCCCAGAAGCCAGTGTGACCGGATCTCGACTGACGACAATAAAATGTAATGCAAATACAAGGTGAACGCTGTACGGAATAGATTTAGTTATAAAAAAGATCAGTAGATCGGTGTTCTCTCACTAATTTTGAAATACACATATCCGACTCTTCCTAACGAAGATACATGTAAGTCTATGTTCGGTGTTTCGCAGCCTGAGAACGAAGGCAATAGTCAATGCAAATGTATGCTACACGATTCTAATTATTTCTCTGAAATCAAACAATAATTGCTGATCGTCTTTGTAATAGAATAAGTATGGTGTCTCCGTGTCTCTCGGTGCACGTATTGGACCCTGCAAAGTTAATTACCTTGTCCTCACCCATCGTGAGGGTCACGTTGAGATCCCCATGTGACCGGCTGTATGGTCGATTTTAAAATAGAAAATAATAAGTTGCCTGACTTTGCATGCTCGAAACAATTTCCAATATATTTGTGCTGTCAGAAAATTTGCCAGTAGATATTGTATATGCCTGCAGCTCAAATAATCCATTACAGTGAAATCTGGATAAGCAAAATGTCAAAGGCACACGGATGTTTTGTTTACGTATCCGATATGTTACTCATCCGAACTCCACCAAACAGTTATAATAAGAAACGAAGATCAAAAAGACATGACATTACCGGGTTTGTCCCCATCAGTTTACAAACGGACACATTGGGAAGCACTTAAGTCTTTACGAACAATTACAATACAAATAAACGTAGTGAAAGCATTGTGCATATATCTCTGGTGATGTGTTTTACTGCAGATCAAAACAATTCATGACATATCTTGATTATCAATAAATAGGTATATTAGCATGGTAATGACTTAATATTGCAGTGTACCCAGACACAAAGAATTATAGGCTATATATAAAATCTGCCGCGTGTGAATCTTCAGTGAATAAAAACTGAAACCCTTCAAAGGTGAGAACCATGCAGATAATCACCATTGCATGGTCTTATCCAGCACGACCGAACTCATGACGGATATAAAATCAGTTCACGTAAGGAATATAAGGCCTAGAAATAAAGTCTTTTGTTTCTGGTCTCAGCGCGCGTCAATCTCGACCCCCACGTCAACTCTTTTTTCCCCGAATATTAATTGTCAAGGGCAGGTAACTCTGAACTCTGTTTTCCGGATTTTAATTTTTAAATATTTTTTCTCAGAAAACCATTTAATTTTTTGTTTTAAGTTATTAAAAGTTTGTTATTGTGAAATAGTATTGATTATCTGTTCATACATATGATTATAGAATAGTCAGACAAAACAAAAGGAAGATCGCATCATCGCATCATTTTTGCTTAGGGGCAAAGACCAGAAACATTTCATTGTTTTAGGCCTAATAACAATTACACTATCAAATGTCATAGTTCTTGCCACTTTTGATTTTTGTAGCCGTTATTGAATTATATATTTTCTAGACACATACAACTGGTTCATTCCAGATATAGCTAAGATGTTTCTTATCTTCTACATATGGAGATGCGATACCTTTTAAGTTACTATGAAGTTCTTTGTCATATTAATAACAATATGCTAAAATTAACGAATAACGCGCTTGCGTTATTTACAACGACTGACATGGAAGCATCAGTAGGTTTTGACGGGCCATAACCAAGACCTCTTCAAATTGAAGGATTTAATTTCAGTCGACTAGTCTATAAATTTAGTAACTCCAATTGTAAGAACTAAGAACTTTCCAAGTGCTTTAGAAGCAAAGCAAAAATGGTCCATGTTTTGAGTTGTATTTAACATAAAGACGTTTGCGAATGAAGCTGTATATTTAGAAAAGATGTACACTTGTTTTGGAAAATGACCTGTTGAATGTTGTACGTCTGTTAACATTACGGTAGCTTTGACAAACTTGGCTCAGATTTAGACCCGCCGAGTTTGCTGTTGATCTGTTGGATCAGACACTTTAACAGTTCAGTTTGCTTTAAATCTGAGCATCCATTGGTAGTGCACCGTGCAAAACTCTCGTTCTCTACGATTACGTTTTGTTTCAATTCAGAGAGTACGCAACGAGCTCGATTCTACACCCTCGCTTGTACAACTGTCATTATAAACTGTAATCCAGGTCTAGTCTCATTCGTGCTGTTCATCCCAACATGACCAGACAGTTATTAGACCGTTAGCTACTTCACTGTTACCCTATTAAGACATTATCCGAATGGGAAATTCACAGACTTATAGATTTGATTAGCTTTGTTACTGGGGGGAACAGCAGAGAAAACTTTCTATTTTGATCTCCACACACGAGTCTGTCCACGAGTGACCAGTGTGCAAAGCATGAAACAGGAATATGTTATGATTTCCACTTCATACAAGATTGCATCTTCGCTTCAACAATGTTAATTAATACTGAAAAGTAAAATATTTGCTAAAAATGTGTAACTATATATATATACAACGAAGCGTATGAAGCAATGCGAGATCTGTCTTCATGTTCCAAAATCATGTTACGGAAAGGAACACGTACTGAAATGAGACTTCGACTGTCTGGGTTTATATCCTTTTGTTCAACGACAGAGAGTGATGGCCAAATGGAAATCTGCATGGTTAATGATGATCCTGACACAATAGTAGTTACAAGTCGTAATACACATGCACAACATCCTACTGGACCTAGCAAAAGATGAAATCTATAAAAGATCCAGATACCAATTGTCGCTGCTCACGGAAGGCAGGAAAACCAAGCAATAGACCATTCTTAATATTAATGCGTATGCACCTGTAGCCTCGTTCTGCTATTCCCATGAATGGATAATTAAGAGAGATTTAATACGCATAACCTTCGACATGACAACGAAAACGAGACTATAGACGCAAGGAACCTCTTATGCATAAATATTAAGAGTCGTCTACAGGACTGCTGTGTGGAAAGATATAGGTTGCCAAGTATACGTCCATAAGACAACTGTTTCAAGGCTGCAGGAATGTCCCAGTGCCAAAGTGCATTCATCCTCCCAAACAGCTTATCATGTGAGGTTACAGACAACATCGATATATCGTCATCTCAGCCATCTCTAAATATACTTCAGGTGTCAGTTTCACAACAAGATCTTAGTGACAATCAGTTCCAGCCACTCGACCAATTTCAAAATCATTATTTCTGTTTAAGAAAGCAATCTTGTGTAAGTATTAGGATTAACAAGGAGCTTAAAGTTGCTTTTAACAATAATGGCAGTCATATCTCGGATTACAAGCAGTTGATCTTACGAGATTACGATCAACTTAACGCTACCATCACTTTATTGACTGTCACCACAACGGCGTGAAGTTGCGACATCATTTGACTGCAGGAATATCTGGCGTCGACGACCATATCAAGGACATATATCCATATGTATATTCATTGACTGTTAAATGTTACAGGACATTAAGAGATTTTATTTTAGGGCGATACATATATCTGCGATTTTGTGATAGTTTAGATAATGATCAAACACAACACTATTTGTATATGTGTTTATTATACGTCCTTGAGAAACCCCCAAAGTATCTTAAATCCATAATACACAAATAATGTTGTTTAATCATTTGCTAAACTGTCACTGAATAGTTCAGTGTCATAAGGGCGATAGAAGCTGTGACAATGGCGGGGTCCAATGCAATTCACGATGTGTTTCTTTGTCTTGTGTTGAGAATTTCTGATGTCATAGAAGTGGAATACATGTAGCCCAGTTGATTACTTCTGTGCACGGAATATAACGACATTTGTCCTCCAAGTTCTACAATCCACCCTATTCTTGCCATGCGTCACCATATTGGCCTCACGTAGCACGGACGGGCAGCAATTGT
>JAUELE010172235.1:0-13709 GCA_031471655.1 Diodora aspera
CCTCCTGAACCACCACCTCCTTCTGCTCATCTTCCTCCTGAACCACCACCTCCTTCTGCTCATCTTCCTCCTGAACCTCCTCTTCCTTCTCCTGCTCATCTTCCTCCCGAACCACCACCTCCTAAACCACCTCTTCCTTCTGCTCACCTTCCTCACGAATCACCTCCTCCAGAGAACACTGGCAATATGGTTGAAAAATTGCCAAAAACAATGTAAAATCCAAAATCACTCTTCCTTCTTCCCATCATCATCAAGTGCTGTTTGTAAAGTTTGTTTTTCAGATGTCGCAGAAGCCAGCATTATCAGCAAGAGACTTTGTTCTGTGAATTAAATGTTTCACCTTGTCTGCATATGTTACATCAACTGCTAACCATGTGTCTTTTTGTCTTTGTTAACAGAAGAAAAGAGTTGCCTTTGAAATTGGGGTAAGCTGTGTGGTTTATTTGGAGCTGTAGTGAGTTTTTCCTTATTTGGACGAATTTAGTTGGAATTCATGAACAACTAAAACTAGTTTTATGGTTTGTTGTGTTCAAATGAGTCCTCACTTAGTCGTTTGTGTTTGGACCTTTTTTTGGCAGTTCAGTAGGTGTTTGTTTATTGTTTTTGTTAAAAACATATTGATGCACATCACCAGTTTGAAAATGATCTTGTATAAATAAAATATTGAGGTACACGTTTATACAAATAAAACTTTATGAATACCTGGTAAGGTTACAAATAATTATTTTCAGTTTTATGTGTTTGTTTTAAGTGCATGTTCTTCGTCACCATATTCACCAGATGCAGTAGGTACTAACTTCAATAAATTATAACAGTAATGTGATGATATTGTTAATATTTCGCTAGTTTGTGTTGTACAGTTTTGCCTGTAAAACAGTGCTGTTCAAATTGTACTCATATCTAAACTTCACCATGATGTCTTATGATGAAAACTCAATTTTAATCGGTTGTTGGAATATCAATGGTACTAGATATGCAGTGGTTAGTCCAATAGTCCATTAGGCTCGGGTTCAGATCAGCCCAGCATTGGAAGCCTGTCGACTAGAAAAGGAAACATGGAAATTTGAGGGTGGTTGTTCCCATACCCATTTTTAGCTAGGTCAACTGGGACAAATGTAGCAAAGTACCATGTCCAAGGGTACAACATTATATCATCGTCAGATTTATGAACCTGACTGACCCCTGTTGCCCATGACTACCCTGTCTCCGCACTTGGGTGTAGTAACTGACTGAGAAATTCCCAAAAGCCGAATTAAATACCAAAATACAAGTTCAAACATTTATGATAATTGTAATGACTTGACACATGGTAAGGTGAAATATAGAAAGCAAAGCATTAAACTACAGAATTTTTAGTAACTAGAACATAATGTCTTGATTAAACTATATTGCTGATGAATCAAAGAATGTCCAGAAATCTGTTAACTGTAGATCCAGTGTATTATCTGCGAAATATCACCAGGAATATTTTTCAGAATTTAAAAAAAGAATGAAAAAAAATGCAGCATTTATAATTTAGAAATTACGGCCCATGATGTGAATAAATATATGTCTTTGTATTCAAGTTTAAGTTCTCTGAGTTCAAAATGTTAGTTTATATTTGTGTGTGATACTTTTTGTATGATATTGATTAAAAATGTGTGAATATTTCATTGAATGGTATTTTAATTAAGATTTACACAGTCACTTATTTGAAGGTCGTTTTCAAACTGAATGTGCATCAATTTACAACATAAATGTGTAAGTGTGAGAAAGGAAAAGTCATTTACTGATGAGTTTTTCAGATGACGCTTTACCCTGCTCTTCCGAATGCCATCCCATGGACACCCATTTTATTTATTAAAATGAGTAAAGTGCTATGCACTTAAACTGTGGATGCACAACACTGACCATAAGATCACTGTCAGTGATCTGCGTCGACAGATTAAATGCAAAGCGCTTTCCTTATCTAATATTTCAGCTCTTGCATCTTAAGAACCCACTTAACCACATCCAAGAGAATAATATCTGCCGCATAGAATCCATTGTAACTTAAGATACGGGGCATCACTATCACATGGGTGTAGTGGTTAGTGCATCGGCCGAGCAATCTGCCAGTCTTATTGGTTGTGGTTTGAGTCCCACCCGGGCACCTCTCTTTCAGCCCGGAGAGACAGGATCCCCGACACCGACATGATATTGGTGAAGCTGTGGTGATGTGGCTGAAAGATTGCCAAAAATCATGTAAAACCAAAATCTCACACTCACTTAAGATACACTTAGCTCAATACCCTTCTTTAGATATATTTGATTTGAATAATGTCGATAAATATGCACTTGAAACATTGAAAATATTGAAGAATCATGGTTGGGAGTTTTTCTGGTAAGATTTGTAAAGCTAATCTCTCTAATTTGTAAATGATGATGGCTATTGGACAGATCTTCTTGCTTGCAGAACCTGAAGTATTTCACTGCTTCCATCACTGCTTTTGGCTCAACTAACCTTGATTTTGTTGCTCGACTAATGTTACAATATTCCACAACCTTTCAGTATTAATTTTAGACATTGGAAACAAATGCATTGAAGGTCTGCAAACATCACAAAGAAACTGTTACAGCTTTCCAAAACATGTTTCTTTTTCAATTTCACTTATTTTATGTCTTAGCATTGCTGAGTTAAATTCCTGTGAGGCTTCCATGGAGTGATGTGGTGTCACTTAAAATAAGGCCTCAGTAAGCCAATGTTTGTTGTATAAGGCAGCTAAAATGGATATCTTTTGCAGTGATTTACCGGACGCAGGATTTCACGTCCAAGACCCCACTTTTGCTATTGGGGACCCCAAAAAATTCAACCCCTGCATCCCCTGGGATGCAAAATATTTAACATCTAGACGCAATAAGTTGATTGAAAAATCACTGAATTGTTTATTCAGTAATTAAAACATAAATTTATCTACAATCCTGTGTTTGTAATGACATGTTGACATTTCCAAAGCTATAAATAGCATCTACTGTATTGAACATGTCAATTACTGAAACTGGAAGTGGAACCCATATTTCTTACCTTTGGACCCCATAGAGTAAATATTGGGTGTCCCCTGGATCCACATAAATATTTACCAGGGTAAAACACATCTTTATGACTGAAAGATTGTGCAGTTCAACTCATTTGAGTTCCAGCACTAGCACGGTTGTCCCTAAGATCTGAAGTAGGTGATTCTTGAAAAGGAGAAGGGGTTCGGGGTTGGGTGAGAACACCCAACAAGAGCAGTGGACTGCTGTCGGAGTTGCTGGGGGGAATCCCTGCCTCCCCAAGTCTAAGGAAAAACCCTGCCCCAGGAAAGCCTGCTTCACCTGCAGGTGGTAAATGATTTGAGGCAGTAAAACCCAAAAGCTTCAACATGCACTGATGAGCCAGCGGTCATATATAGACCATGCACCAGATGATCAAAACTGGCTACTGCAGGATTCAAACCCAGGATGTTGGCCTTCTAGGCAAGTGCTCAACCAAATAAGCTGGCCAACAGCTCTAAAAATATCTAACATCAAAGGTACTAGACTCTGCTGGAGTTGTGGTGGAGTCTGTTGCCTCTACAATGTCTACAGAGATCCATGTGGATGCGTCATGGGAGGCTCAAGGCAGAACCAAGACCTTCAAATTATGCATTGCAGCAGGTTATATGGCTCTAAAAACAGATGTGAAAGAAAAGAGTGCATGGACAGTTATATCCTGTGAAACTAAAATATGAAAATCATGCTTCAAAGTATGCAATTTTAGTTTTCCCTTCTTAATGCAATTTAATTGGAAGAATGTTAGTCTGTTTTGGAAATCTTTCAGTTGTATTCGTGCCAGAACATGTTGCCCTGTTGATGCATGAAGATCTTGGTATTGGAAATTTGACTCCCTGGAATTGATGAAAGGTGTTCTGCATGAAAGTGTGATATCTCCCATTTCTTGACTGTTTGTTCAGTTGAAGGAGTGCAAGGTGAAAAAAGGTCATTACTAAAATCAATTTTGTAGAAATTGTTCCCTTGGCTGTGGTTTTTGCAATGAAGTATTTAGTTGTACAAGAAATGTGCAAATATTGTAAGAAATGCCCAGAACTCCCGTTGAAGTGCCTCGCTATTAGCCAGCCCACATATTCTCTCCGTTATGAATGTAGGTTGAAAACATGTTTTATTTACATTGCTCCTAGCAAAATAGTTCCATGATTGAGACTGTGTGCTTTTAGATAATTATTCTTAATTCTCATGAGATAGTAGAGTGGATCACCTTTTTCACTGGAACAGAAATGGAATTGTGGTGCTGTGGTGATATTGATGAAAGACTACCATATTGCTAAAACAATAATTAATAACTTGATTACATAAGGATTTATGCATTTTGGCACATCATCTGAATAATCAAGTGACTTTAGTATGTTTGGCTTAGGTCAGTAGTTAACTAGCGTCTAACTATCTAGAAGAGAGGTATTTTGGTGATATAGCTGAAATGTCCCAGAAATTCACATTACCATGTTTCCACCAATAATGAGCCTCTCGTGGGTCTGAAACTTTTGTTATCAATGTAATGGGGCATGAGATGGGGCAGTGGCTAGCGTATCTGTCGGCCCGGTGATCTGCCAGCCTTGGCAATCATGGTTTGAGTCCCACGTCTTTTTCAAATTGGATATTGGAGCCTGGACACTGACGTGACGTTGGTGACACCATGGTGATATGGCTGAAAGATGTGGTGTAATGATGAAATCAAACTTATAAACAAAACCTGTGTTGTGTTGATAATTAACACCTCATTGAAGTTAACATTTTCAAAATTAGAATTTTATTTTTTCAGGAGAATTTTTATCCTCCAAGGTTAATTTTAACATGGGTCGGATGGATGTCAGTGTTTCTGAACCTTTAAACTGTTCCATTAAACATGTTCCTTCAGTTTTGCAACATCCCTTTTCTTTGAGTGTACAGTTACATTGTACTTTTTGTAGTAATTTGTACAGTCACGAAAGATGGCCCAAAATGATAATGAGCGCCGAGCCTCTATTAAATGCCAGGTTTCTAATAAAGGCCAGATTCTGCATAGAGCTGAAACGATAATCATCCAGTATTAGAGAAAATATGGTAAATTAATAAAATAATTCATAACTTAATGTAGAGGGTGCCTGTCCATTTGGTTGTGAATGTTAATCAACAAGAACAGTCGTTTTGTGAACCTTTGGCATGGAATTCTTGAATTAACATGATTATTATCATGGAAGTGTTGTTGTGGTTAATGGAATTATGCACAGTCACAAGGGAAGAGTACAGGTATGTGGGAGCTTCGCGCAGCAGCTCTAATGTCCGGAAATTGATGTCAAATATGCATGAAGATCCATTTCAGAAATGGATGCATGATTGACAACCACTCAGACTGTCCCAAACCAGCAAACCATCTGGATATCCTAATGAGGAGCACCTCATTTTGGTTTAATGGAGCGTGTTCTGATCCACTGCATCACATCATCTTGGTCATATGGGAATCATAAAGTTCTCAGAAGTTCTGCTTCTGTTTAGAAGTTAAAGAGGCCAGTAGATAAACTTTCAAAGACATGATCTATGGTTGTACTTAAATACAAATACAATAATCTGCATCAGCAGCCACAGCTTGTGAGCTTTAACATGGCGCCATCTGTTGGTGATTTTACTTTTATGGAGCCTCGATGTTTAGCCCCAAGTGTAGTGAAAGATATAGAGATTACTGCACGAGTGTCTGTTAGATACTATTTATCTTGCGAGTTGTTTTAAATCATATTGATATGATTTAACCCTTTCCCTACTGATGAGTTGTTGACTTTTTAGTTCCTGGAGGCCTGACCGAATTGCGGAATTTGTGGAAAATACGGCCCTTGCAGTAAACGTTACATAGTTCGAAATCTGGAGGTGTGAATAAATTCTATAATCCAGATCGGCAAACAGCGTGTTGGTTCATTTGTAGCAAAATAAATCCTTGAATTTGACGGCCTCTGGTGAAGTAGATCACATTTATGAAACGTCGACTGGATGATTATAATTGCCAAACCCGTTAACATCGCTCGATGTAGTTTCGTTTTCACAGAACCATTATGGTTTTCCAGATACATTTCCAAGAATTTGATATGGAATTTGCTATCGCTTACATCATTATCAACGTCCGATTCGTCACCAAAATGTTGACTTTCAGCAGCTGCTATATCATCGGTATTGAAGCGACAAACATAACTAACTATCTGTCATGTTTGATCGATAGCAAATTTAAACTCAAAAGTGCATTTTTTCTCATCGCGCAGTAATTCATAATCAGCTGTTAGGTGATGAGGTTCGCCTTTTTCCCTTCTTTTACGTTCGTCTTGTGCTGATCCATATAGTTATTGTGATTCGCTCAGTAGTCTTATGGTGTATGCTATAATCGGTTTAAATTAATATTGATATTCCATAAAATTAACAAATGAGTTTAATACCAAACTTTGAACTTAAATGTAACATTTAACAAGTCAGCGACATGGGTACACTCGTCACGACACAGTTCAAATGGTCATGGTGACTGAGTTTGAGTGTCTGGGATTTTCAGACGTTTCGCACAAGGGGAATCATCATTTGTATAAACATTGACATTGAACGTTCCCCCATAAATCGGGGCACCATAGATGGACCAGGGGCAAGCTGATCATTGAGTGGTGGTGGCGGCCACAACAGTACTAGGTCAGCGGTGGAAGGGGAACTACTCCGCGTACTTAGTGCTTGCTTGCTTGCTATTCGCATGGCCACTCAGGATATGACTGATGTTTTGATGCTGTGATGTGTAAATGTGACTAATTATTTACACTTTGGTTTCTAATTTTAAACGTGACTTTCAGCTGTAATTCATCCGCATCACAATTATTTTATTAAACTCCCTTCTTTTAAAATATAGTCTTATTTAATCTCTGTTATACTATACTTGATCAGTCTGTTAAAGAGAGAAGTATGTGACATTAATAATCAATCTTGTAATTTCAGAGAATGAAGGCTTCAGTCATTGTCTTCGCTGAGTTGCAATCTGCAGTTTAGTTCTTGATAGAGTAGTGTAGGAATCAATTGGGTAATGTTTGAACATGCAGAGATCACCAGTGTTGACATTCATCTTAGCTGTAAACACTTGATCACCTGTGCAACTGCACTTAATGTGTTTACCTGGCAAAACTCATAATGCAGGTATTGTTCACCTGTACAAGGTAGAAGTGGCTTTGTCTGAGGTTCCACCTTCAACTATAAAATGTTTATGCAGATCGCAGCAAGGTTAGATTGCCCTTGGATCACAACACTAGACACCGGATTGTGATCACGAACATATAATAAATTACAATATCGACACACCCAAGAGTTTGAGGAGTGCCACTGTCAGTGAACGAAATATGGGAACCCTTTTGTGGAAAAAGGAAGATTATCTAGTGGGGCTTCTGGGGGAGAGGCATGGCGTTGCTTAGAACAGCATGCTGCAGTTATTCCAAGCTTGTCACATAAGGAGATGACCCAGTGGGGCTTAGCTAATGGAAAATAAGGCGCCAGTAATCCAATGCTTGTCATATAAAGAGTGACATGGCGACACATAGAAAGAGTAGGGTAACCTCAGTACTTGTTATATTAGAACAGGGATCAGCAATCTTTTGGCCTCTCCGCGGGATTGTGTATCAAAAAGTGGATGGTTTGACATATAAATGCCATTAAAACTTGAAATATGGAATTATCCATTCAAATACATTTAGTTATAACTTGGTAGCAGGCTGGTCAGAATATGGGATGAATCTGGCCCACGGGTGGTAGGTTGTTGACACCTGTACTAGACCATTAACATTGGGATATTTTACTTTCACTTTTGTTTTCTATTCAACTCCCTATGTGTGTGTATATCATGTTGCGTTATCCCTGAAACATTGTGTTAGGTCAACTAAAATGGAGGATGTCGTTCATTTTGAAAAAAACTAATATGGAGCTGACCTCTAATTCAGTATTCACCAGCTGTGACTGACAGGCTGCTGTGTAAGTCAACTCACATTGAATGTTGTAAATGGCTTTAAAAGCTTAGTATGCAATAAAACTGTGTCCTACCAATGTTATTGAGCCAGTGTTTGCCATGCAGGGTGCACATGACTTCTGTCAGTTTGCTGTGTCTGCAAGTCTTTCCTACAAATACATGTACTTGAATCAGTCCTTTCTTGGTCAGTTTGTTTTAGGTTTTACTGCTCTGTGATTTGTTGAGGCATGATATTTGCTTGTCTTTTTTATGTTGCCATTGCTTGGTGGAGTTGAAACACAGCAACTGTAGTTTGGGTCGTGTTGACCCGACGACGAGTAGTTTGATTTTAGATGCCGCCTCCTCTGTCATTTATTGATTGGCGGGCAAGCTCTTCTGCCGCTGGTACACACCGGCTGCTACCCTTCTCATAATAGCTTTGGCATTTCAAGTGCTGCAATTGCAGAGGCAGATTATATAAATTGCTCAGCTCTGGTTGATAAACTGTTAAGGACTTCAACAGTGCATGGGTTACCTTCAAGTTCTTTAGACAGCAAAATGGATTTTCATACAACGGAGTCCAACCAATAAATTAAATGCTTTCATTTCTCACATTTTCTTATTGCAGTTCATGTGTTATACATTTGATTTATAATGTTCATTCACCGTGTACATAAAATGTTTCTACTTCATCTGACATGCAGGCTAGAGTCATACTATACAGATAATCATTTCCCAACTATTCAAAGTTCATTATTTATGAAAATCGTTTCATGAATTTTGTGAAAGTTGAAGTATTTAAGTCCGTTCTTTTGTTAGCAATATTTGCAGCTTTTTCAGCGGTGCTTTAAGTATGTAACATGCTAAAGTGTCTATCAGTTTGAAATATTTATTCGTAGACATTAAACCTAACACTTGAATAAAATTGTATCTACTAGTTTCGAAACTTCATCAGCATGTGACGAAAACGATTGTCCTCTGTAGTACAATCCTTCATATAACGACCCTGTCCTCTGTAGTACAATCCTTCCTATAACGACCCTGTCCTCTGTAGTACAATCCTTCCTATAACGACCCTGACATTCGATATAAAGACATTTTCTAGGTTCTGTGGACAGTCGCACCCACTCACTTGCTATTCTCAGTGAATGGATCCTTCCTTTGGAGGCATTGCATGTAAAGTAGTCCCACGTTTACGCTCATACAGTGGTTTGAAATCTGTAGAGGGTATTCGCAAATGTATTTACTGGAACATTAACATATGCAGCCTTGGACAGATAAAATGCCTTGCTTGAGTGAAATATAAATTAAATTGTAACATAAGTATTTATACCCAACTGTAATGTACATTTGTTGTGTTGGATGCTAGGTGTCTGCCAGCCTGACATTAAGTCTGGACTTTTGTGAACCTCTGATTTAGTGTCCATCCAATGGTCGTATAACTGACTCATAGTTGGAAACAATGTTAAATCATGATTTCATGATTTCACTTGCTTACTCACTCACTCACTCATTCACCAGCCAACTAACTCCCTGACTCACCCTGTGGGGTTCCCGGGGGGTGTCGCTCTAACACCAGAAAGAATAAGACCCCAGTATCCTCATGCTTGCCGTAAGAACCAAGTAAAATGAAGATCTTTTGCTTTCTCTTTCTTACTATCGATCCTGTTTTGTCCCTTTTCCTGATGTGCCCCTTGCACATCACATTGTGCTATGGCTGATTCATTGCCCCCTGCAATGTAAAAATCCATTTCAATCACTCACTTACCAGCCAATTGACTCACTCACCCACCAGCCAGCTAACTGACTGACTCACTCGCTGTCACTCACTCACTCACTCACTTACCAGCCAACTAACTGACTGACTGATTCGCTTGCTTGCTCACTGACTGACTGACTGACTCACTTATTCACCAGCCAACTAACTACATGACTCACTCACAATCATTCACTCACTGTCATCTCTGTACTGATGATACACAACAAGCAATGCTATGGCTGAGAGATTGTCTACAAGGCTTAATACATTCAATTCAAATTTAGAATGAAAAAAAATTGATAGAGTACCGGTAGCAAAGATACAGCTACAATGAACTTGAACTATTTTATAGTGTTTGTCATTGTCGTGTACTTGAATGTACTTCATGACTCAGATTTATGATTTGACAACTGCAGCAAAGAAACCAGTGTAATTATTGTATAGTTGCACGCCAAGCCAGGCGAAGAGTTTTACACCCACTATACAAGCAGATATAAAGTTGCAAGGTGAGCAGTTTACCTGTGCTTACCTGGATGACTCGGGTGTGTCTTGCTCAAGGTGAAGGTCACAGTGACAGGCGACATGACCTTGTCAGTGATGCATTACACCGCATTTACCTGTATAATTCTTTCACCTGGGATTAACTTTGTGAGATTTGGTGTCTAAAAGGTGAATTAAAACTGAACGTTTTAATAAGAAGTGTTTTATTCGTGTTTTAGAAGTACAAGATGAAAAATGTGAGAAGAAAGTTGCATCATCATGAAACCAGCTCACCTCCTGTAGAAGAAGTCTAAAATGCATTAGCTTGCCATGTACTAGCCTTGCTCCAATGCTCTCCATGCAATACAATTTAGCAAGTCTAGATAATACCACAGTTCGGTAGTCTCTACCACAGTTCAGTAGTTCTGAGAAAATAAAATGTTAGTAACTGAGAATTTCCTCAAAGACTTGTGCAAGTCTACCTGTGTACATGCTTTAGGCCAGAGTTACGTATTTGAAGCAACTCTGAATTTGTTGATTATCTATTGTGAGATTAAGATTCAGATAAAGATTTGAATGTAATTTAATGTTACACTTAGTGGAACAAGGGTCTCTGAAATCCTCAAACTGAGGAACGGCGAACTGCCTACTTATCCCCCCAGAATTCCCTTATCAGCTGGGTCCTCTAGCCAGCATCCCCCGGTTGGTGACAGCCAAGTGATTAATGACCCCCGCTCTGCTAGAGGTTGGTACATGAGGGCCAGAAAACATTATCTGCTATTGAAGATGTTAATATTAGTGATTTTAAAAAACTTTGAAAACAATTATATTTTCTGTTGATGAAAATCTTCAAATACTGTTCAGTGCCAATCCATATTGATGCATTGTGTTTAAAGTATCTGTTTATTAATGTTTTATAAAGAAAATCGAAATGATAAAATGTTTCTCTTTCATAATGAACACTTACCATGTTTTATATTTGTTCAGTCATACATAGAAGAAAAACAACCCAAAATCAATGAATAATTAACACACGTGCATTTTCATTATTAGAGAAAAAAATAAGTACAATGTAGATAGGGGAATAATTTGCGAAAAGGGTCGTTGTACCAGTAGATATAGTCCTGCTCCATGACTGTGGAATTCTTTTTTCATTAATTAATAAATTCATTTTAAAAGCCTTTTGCCAGTCTAACATTCAAGTCTAGCTAGCTTCTATTCTAACTGCATTGTAGGAGCAGGGCTCTTGAAGGAATAGAAATTAAATATAATAAAATAATTTAAAATATTTTATAGCTGCATTGTAGGAGCAGGGCTCTTGAAGGAATAGAAATTAAATATAATAAAATAATTTAAAATATTTCATGGACTAATTCTTAGTCTATTGCATATTGTAAAGCTAAGAGTAAACACTAATTGGGCTATTCAGTCTTACATTCATTACAAACTAGTTGATGAGTGGGTGATTACATGATCAACCCCATACGTAATTAGAAGTGAATGAAGTGAGCAAATATTCACAACGAGGCCATTTCGGTTTAAGCAGAGACTCTCCAAGCCCACATTTGTGAGTATATACTCACGGTATTCTACGTAAAACTTAGGTGGCACGTGCATATAGTGAGCACAAATTCATCTCTCAAAAGGAGGCCTGATTTACGAAATGATTCTTCCTTTTCATCACCAATCAATTACATAACGTTCACGTGGAACTGCCTGTAAGCGCTGAATGGCGAACATGATCACCCATATTCATTTACAGGGGCACCTCAACATTTGACAGTGTTACCTTTGCAGTTATTTTCAGACATTCTATATTCTCTTGGCTAGTTCCGAAATTGAATTTCATGCGTCGTTTGCTTCATGCGATCCTTCATCTTTATTTCTGCATTTGCACAATAGGTGATAACAGTGAAGACACCTCCCCACCCCTCTCGACGTGAATGAATCCTTCCCATATGTCCAAAGTGATAGATCAGCTAGTTGACCCTATTAATTTATTGGGGGTAGCTCAACCTGAGACGAAAATGTAGTATTTCAGCTTTGTGAACTATATCCCACATGTTTATACTTCAACTTTCATTCTCGTATTAACAACAGTTTCTGTATAAACATAATCCACCCAAGCCCAACTCCGTCGATGTAAATGAATACTACTTCAATCCATATTTCCAAATTGATAGATCAGAAGGGTTAGCCCATTCATTTCCAGGAGTATGTCACACACTTCAGATTTTCAGACACTCTCAGACATTGTCGTTAATCCCACAATTGTATTCAATGCGAAGTCTTTCTACGATACTTCAGATTTCTCTCTCCATTTGCACAATAAATGATCACAGTGGAGACACTTCTCTACCCCTATTGATGAGGATGAATCCTTTTACACAGTATTTTCTACCTAATAGATCAGCAAGGTCGCTCAAATAATCGCTTGGGGCAGTTCAACCTGACACAGTTTTCATTTTCATTTTGTTGCAGACGCTCTGTGAACTAGATCCATCACGTTTATACTTCAACTTTCGTTTTCCCATACACAACTGAATGTCCATAATTCGACCCAACCCCTCCCCTGTCGATATGAATAGATACGTTCCTCTATATTTCCAAATTGATAGATCAGAAGTGTTAGCGCATTCACTTCCACGGTGTATGTCATACGCTTTAGATGTTCAGATTTTCAGACACTCGTTAAATGAAACAACTGAGCTTCATTTACATTGTATTCTTTATACTCCATATTCTCGTTTACACAACTAACGGAACACAGTTTATACACATCCACTCCCTCTCAATGTAAATGAATCCGCAAATGAAATGCAAAACCACCGAGTTGATCAAGCTGATCTTTAATGGAAATGTGTATATGGATGAATAGACTACAGTTTGTTATAGGTGTTCCGTTTCATCATCAAGTGTGACTGCCGTGACCATATTATAATTCATTATTTTCAATTATAAGGTGTTTGGGTGCAGCAAGACGGTTGAAATTCGATATGTGGATTTGATAGGCAAAGACAATCACTGTTATTCATGTTATTTTGACGTGTTTTAGGCCATTTGCCCTTGCATCGATCTTTTAGATGTTGAGGTATATCATTTCAATGCATTACAATCTGATGGAATCAAGCGGAAATTGTGGTCGAATGTGTAAAAGTGCGCGGCTACCGGTCAACAAGAGACCCAGGTTGACTTCCATCCTCGTCGAAATCGTCTTGTGTGGATTCAGGAGCGGCAGAACTGGAATCTTCGGACATGGCGACGCCATCTGGTCAGTCAAGTCCAGGTACAACCTTTACGTCGCTTATGGCCGTTTATGGGTGCGACGTCTCCCCAGTACTGAACTCCTCTCTCAAAACGTTCTCCCGACAGTGGAAGGCGGTAGTGGCTCAGTGGTGGTATGGACAGCCTTTGTTTGTCTATGTAAATGTACTTATCAATATGTAGATACTTCTAAATATGTCCCAGCGTCTTCTTAGATCATGGAGA